>LPNX011063078.1:624330-696460 GCA_001517045.1 Pseudotsuga menziesii
TGATTTCTTTTGCAGAAATGCCTATTACTGTTTCTGTGATATCTCCAAAATTACTGCTCCTCTGTGTCTGAAATTACGTATTGAGGTAACCTCACATGTACCTGATCCAAAACCGTAGGTTTCATCAGAATTTGATTCACCATTTGGTATTTATGATCCTTTTCCCAAGGTGACCTGTTACAGGACTGTTCCGAACAACTAAGTTGTACGGCATGCCACGTGTCTCTGATTCATCTTCTGAGTCTGATCTTCAGATCACAGAAAGTATAGTCCGTGCCCTTTCTGGAAATTTTCCAGGAATTCCATTTGGACCTCTGTAGCCCAAGATATTGCAATTTTCCCCAGGTGTCTTGTTTATGGATGATTTATGGAAGAGGCTAGAACCCTAACTGTGAGAGATCATATATCCCAGAATACAGTGAATCTGAGGCTGAACTTTGGATAGAGTGTTCATCAGGACTTTATATGCGGTCCCTGCAATTTTCAGCTTTTGAGACTTCACCAATCTCAGAATATAGCGACTGTACCAAAACTTATCATTTTTAGTATTTAGGGTTTCTCCTAGCTCAGGGTCAAACTAGGGTTTGACTTTCTTGGAGTTTCACCCAACAAAATTTCTTGATCCAGGTCTCTAAACTTCGGTTTTGATGAGGAGAATAACCCTATTCTGGTCTCACTCAAAAATTCCTCTTCTGTAGAAAGCCCTAATTTCCACATTGAAACTGAAAATGCTTGAAATTGAATTTCGCATCGACAGAAAGATGCACCCTTCAATGGAGAGTCATCCTAGCATACTTTTGCTGAAAATATGTGGAGGAAGATCCACAAAATAGGAAGCCCTAGTTTCTGTAGCTGCACAATGTCTTCTTCTCAGGTTAGCTCTGATACCATGTTAGTTTTTCAACATTTAAGCTAGCATTATGTTAGGATCTTTTCACTGAGAGAATAACAAGCACATCAAAAACATAAGCACATCACATGAGACAAGAGACACAAAGAGTTTTGGTAGGGGAAACCATAAATGGAGAAAACCCCTCAACTTCCTCTAATATAGTATCACCACAAGATGTGAAACCCAAAATAGTAAGATGACTTCCCAACACAACAACATCCTTCTGTCTTCTGTCAAGCCAAAGTATTTCCTTCTCCAAAGGTGCGCCACACTTGAGAGAGCAAGTGATGTAATTCACAAGTGATAAATAGAGAGACTCTCACTCTCTATTTATATTCTTCCGTTGACTTGAAGTGCACTCAACCATGTAGGCTTAACTTACAATTACTTACTCGAGCCTACACCTTAATTAGTGTATAATAACCCAAGTGCCCCGAAACTGTGGGGACTTACCTAATGACTTGACAAGACTTGTTTACATTAATAATCCTCCCGATCGGAACATCGGGGTGAGACAATATGACTCAAATACATAATAGAAACATCCCGGAATAAACATCGGGTTACAATATATAAAATACATTTAAGAATACATTCCGAAGTTACATATACATCAACAGAGAGTTATTTTCTTCAAGTCTTGACAAAGTCTTCTTTTGTCCCATTATGTGTTTTGAGGCACCACTATCAATAAGCCAAGTATCTTCTCCAGGTGTTATAGATCTGGAGAGTGCTGAGAATAGCACATACTCTTCTACATCTTCTCCTCTTGCTTGCTTGCTTGGAGGTCCTTCCTCTTCTTCTTCTTTGTCCTCATCTTTAGCTAGATGCGCATGATGTCTTTTGTTGTTGTTGATCCTCTTCTTATATTCTTGTCTCTTCATAGGATAATTTCTGGCAATTTGTCCTATCTTATCACAGTTAAAACATTGAAAGCTAGAGTAGTCCCTATCGGAGAGACTTTCTCTTGTATTCTGGAACTTCCTGAGAGGATGATACTCCCTCTTGTTTCCCTTATTGAAGTTAGGTTGACTTCTTCTTCTCTTGGTATGAGTGGCTAGATCTTGATCATCCTCCTTTAGTAAGGATTTTCTATTTTCCACTCTAGTCTCCTCTTGAATGCAGTCTTCCCATACTACATCAAAATTCATGCTTTCCTTCTTGGCACACATCATCTAGGTGAATGAATGCCAGGGTCTAGTGAGACCATTGAGAGCAGTCATAGCCATCTCATCTTCATCAAGTTTATCTCTAATGGCCTCTAGTTTTTCTTTGATCTGAGAAACCCTTGTGAAGTAGTCTTGGATGGATTCTCCATGACTCATCTTGATGCTCTTCAGTTGAGCTCTTAGATTCATCTTTATATTGATGTTTCTACCCTCATACATTCGGGATAGGGCATCATACATTTCTTTTGGAGTCTTCTTGGATGACACTTGAGGGATCAAGTGATCCTTGATAGAGTCAGCAATAATCCTTTGTGCCCTAATCATATCCTTCTTGTGGTTCTCCTTAGATTCAACTTCTTCAGGTTTTGCAACTTCCTCTTTGATATATTTATCAAGATCATTCTCTTGGAGAATGAGACCAATTCTATATTTCCATGCTTGGAAATTCTCTATGTCTTCTAGCTTGTCCTCAAGCTTAGTGCTTGGGGTCCTCTTGTCAGAAAATCACAAAAAATTGAAATTCCACGGAATGAGAAACTGAACTTACTAGGAGATGTGCTTGATGGAGGCAGGTTGACTGGTGTGCTTGGTTTCTGGAGATCTCAAGTCTTCACCTTCCAAATCAGACTTGCAAGATTTAGCTTCTGCAGCTTCCAGCAGTTTTCTGGTGCAACTGTCAAACTAGGGTTTGAATTTCCTGGAGACTCACTCACACAAAAACCTTGATTTTAGGCTCAATAGATGTGCTCTAGGAGGGCGAAACTTTCTATGCAAGCAATTTTCTGAAAATAAATTTTTTTCCCGAAACCCTAATTTCTTCTAGGGAGAGAGAGAGGGCCTTTTCACCTTGTGAAAGCTGTAGGATATATAGATTCTTACTTACTTTCCATCTCTTCTCTCGATAAGAAAGGATATATATATTCTTTTATATATGGACACATACTTATGTGTTCCAAAGGAAAGACACTTGAATATGTTGTGGTCATTGGAGAAGAAGAAGCGGGACTGTACAAGCTTTAAGGACATCCAGGGACAACCCTTGTCCATGAGACTACTAGCTCATGTGAATTATGGCATAGGAGGCTTTCCCACATCAACTACAAAGCACTACCCTATGTGAGCAAGGTGATCACAGGGTTACCATATCTGAATATCGATCATGAGGTAACTTGCAAAGGACGTGCAATAGGAAATAACATCAAGATTACCTTTCCGAAAAGTGAAACAAAGACTAAAGGTACATTGGCACTATTTCATTCTGATGTATGTGGTCCTATTCCCTCCATATAATTAAGTGGATATGAGTATTATGTCACATTTATTGATGACTATTCAAGAAATACTTGGATATACTTCTTGAAGAACAAGAGTGAAGTGTTTGGGAAATTCAAGGAATTCAAAGCCTTGATAGAGAACCAATAAGAAAATAGAATCAAGACACTGAGATCAAATAATGGTGGGGAATACAATTCAAAAGAATTTGAAGCATTCTGTAAGGAGGAAATAACCACTCCTTATAATCCGAAATAAAATGGTGTTGCATAAAGAAAGAATAGAACTATCATGGAAGCAGTGAAGACCATGATTCATGACCAAGAACTCCCTATGCACCTATGGGATGAACCAACAAGAACAACTGTATATGTCTAGAATAGATTATCTCAAAGTGACATTGGATGAAAGACTCCTAAAAGAAATGTATACAGGAAATAAACCTAAAGTGAGGAATCTCAAGATATTTGGCTTCCCAGTATATGTACATATTTCGAAAGAGAAGAGAACCAAATTGGATCCTTCTAGAAACAAGGGAATATTTGTTGGATACTGTGAAGTCTCCAAAGCCTTCAGGACATACATCTCAGGATTCCATCATATTGATATTAGTAGGGATGTAACATTTGATGAAGAGAGAACTCTTAATAAATATATAAGGTGTCATATTGAATAAGTACATGAAGAGTATGTACCCTCCTGAATGTTTATGTATTTGTAACTTCAGAATGTATTCAATTGTATATTTTATATTTTATTTCATTGTACCCCAATGGAGATGTTTGTTCCTCCGATCGAGAGAGTCATTAATATACTAAAGTCATGTAAAGTCATTGAGGTTAACCCTTCATTACAAGTCGGGGAAATAGTCCCCATAGTTGAGTCATATTAGGGTTATTAGACTCTCCTAGTGAGGCCAACCCTATAGAGTAATTGTCAAGTGGAAAATAAGTATAAATAGAGAGTGAGACTCTCTATTTGTCACACACACTCACTCAATAGTATCAAATGAGTGAGAGAGGAGTATCTCACACAAGTGAGAGAGAGAACAACTGTCGAAGATCATCATTGTATATTTGGGTTTTACTTTTGCTATTGGTGCTTATTCTATCTATGAAGAAGTTGCGGGTTTTTCTCCTTTATGGTTTCCCCAATGAAAATTATTTGTATCTCTTGTGATTATTATTGTGCATGTTATTCTCTCAGATAAGATCCTATATCATATTGATTAAATGATAAAAATATAACATGGTATGAGAGCTAACCTGAGAAGAAGACACTGTGCAGTTGCAGGAACTGGGGCTTCCTAGTTGAAGGTGTTCTCTCCATAGATCATCAAGCAAGGAGGGATAAGATAACGCACCTCACTAGGGAAAATATATTGGTGGTATTAGTTTCTGAATCAGATAAGTTAAACTGTACAATCAAAATACAACTACAATGGAAGCTAATGAAATTAGGGTTTCATGCCTGGAAACCCTAGAAGACTGAATTTAGTAATCCTAGAACTTTCGCTATAATAAGAGATTGGAGAAGGATCAGAAGTCAAAATTTTTACAGGCCAAATAGAAATTCGTTTTGTACACTCTATCAAAATTTCAGCCTCATATTCACTATACATCAGGATATATGGTTCCTCCAAATCAGGGTTCCAGCCTCCTCTAGAATACAGTCATCAACATGTGACCTAGGGAGATTTACTATATCTTGGGATAGCAAGGTCCAAACGAAAATTATAAAGATGTTTCAAGTATGTCATGGAATTTTGTTTATGTGCTAAGTGTTTCAGACCCATAATGTGAAACAGTGAGACGTGGAAGTCCATACAAGTTCGCTATCCTGAACATTCCCCAAAACAATCACATTGGGAAAATCCGAATAAGTCCCACTTGGAGAATACATTTCTACTCTAACCTATGGGGTTGGAAAGAAGACTTATCAGGATATCATATTAATAAGTTTCATATCTTAAAGATCCAAAACTTTGGAGATACAATAGAAGCAATATCAATCATTTCTACAGAATAAATTGGAAAACTAGGGTTTCATGTTATGAGAGCTTCCCTTCGCTGTTTTTCGAAAAGGAGTACATTGGACAGTTTTCCTTGAAGAGGCCCATATTTATATCCAATCAGAAGTTTGAAATTCCAAGTTTTGAAAATTAGGGTTTCTCTGACAAACCCTAGATCAGCTAGCTCCAGAACCAGGACGGACACCTCAAATCGATAAGATCTAAATTTTTGCTATTTACATTTTAAATTCTCATTTCGAAATGACTAATGACATTAGATTGATGACAAGCTTGGTGAAGCTGACAAATTTCGAGCATGGAATTATAGGACCTTTGTGACCCTTGAAGAAATTGACTTGGATCAGTATTTCAGTAAGAAAGGTGTAGGAGCTAGAGGGAGATGAGACTAAGGATAGATCCAAGAGAATCATTGTAGATTCTATTAAAGATCATCTCATCCCTCATGTGTCATCCTTGAAGACACCAAAAGGAAGTGTTCGATGTTATGGTGAAGCAATCAAAGAATAATAAGATATTGTTATAACCACCTTGAATGGCCTCCCAAAATCATGGGATTCGTTCATTCGAGGAATGTGTGCCATAAGGAAGTGATTACCTTCAACAGACTCTAAGAAGAGTGCACACAAGAAGAAGCTCAACTCATAATAAGAGAAGAGAAGGGAGCAACTAAAAATCAAGCTCTCATGAAGATCCCTCAAGCAATGAGGAATATGAAGGATTGAATTCTTGAAGAACTTCTTATCCATGTTAGCATTTGGATAAGAAATGATGATTTTATGAATGAAGAATATGATGAAGCTGAAGGCTCAAGAAGGAGTCTACCCATGAAACAAATAAAGATAAGTATTTGAATTGTCTTTTCCTATATATCTAGTTTTTTATATGACATTGTTTAGTTGTGAAATGTATTATGCATGATAGAATGTCTGCATTAATGAACAATATACTACTAATATGCATGTTATCGGTAAGTAGACTATAGTGCTATACAACACTCCATTTATACTTATATAGGATGAAGCCTCTTTAATGACATATTGGAATTAGTGCACAATATCAATAATGTTATGGTAGAGATGGAAGGTATCTGGAAAGTTTCTGTGTATACGGTATATGGATGAATGCTGTATTGGATAAAATAGTTGCATGATTATATATTTATGTATAATAATTTGTCATTGTGAATATGCCTTATGAAATGTTTCTAACCATACAACTGGTGCATTTGACTTGTAGGAAAGATGGCATACAATCGACTACAAGAAAATAAGGATGAGACTTGTTCCAAAGAACAAGTGACGATAGTTCAAGATTCACTCCAATAAGAATACATGAAGATGAGCCTGAAGCTTCGATAGTGAAATAAAAGGATTCATAAGAATATAAAGAGAATGGTAGATCGACCTTGAGAGATAAAGACCACTTTGTTCAAAAGAAATAATTCAAAATGAAGAATAGTATGATGAGACTTCAAGAGGCCTCAGACACACTCTAGTTATGTGACACTGTTGAGCGACATCATTGATGCAGAGCTTTCCAGCTATGAAGAAGTATCCAAGAAGAAAGGGAAGGAGAGTACCACTTCAAGAAGAATGATGTCTAGGATACGATATTGAGACCTGAAGGGAAGTTCCTAGTATCTTCCATATGGATCTACAAAATCCATCATGCGGTATATGGAAACATCATGGGATACAAGGAAAGATTCGTAACACAAGGCTTCTCACAGAAAGAAGGCATAGACTACAAAGAGACATTTGCAGCCACTGGGAGTTGAGACACATGACATGAAGACTCATTTGTGCAAATTAAAGAAGGCCTTGTATGAGCTCAGAAGGCACCCATGGTATAACACATACATGAGGAGCTTAAATATCAGCTAGAGTGATGAAGATCTTAACCTTTGTTACAAGGTTGAAGATGAAAGCCTATAGAGGATGACAAGCTCATAGATGGGTGCCAAAATAAATTTTCAAAAAGTTTAAGATAGAGGATCTTGGTATCCAATGACCCTAGATGGATACATAGAATATTAGTAGCAGAGGAAGCTACTTGTCACTCCGGTACAGAATGTTTCAATACATAGATTATGAAAGGTATAAGGATAATGATGCTCCGCTTCAGAGGGAGTGACTGTAGAAGATCCTGAGGTTTGACATGGTACTATAGGATGCAAAAATTAATGATAGCTCTAGGATTTACTAAGAATAAATAGAATTCCAATAGTTTGCTTCAAGGTTGAAAGTGAAAGACCAGTGATGCTCTTGTTATATGTCGATGACCTGTCCTTGACAGGAAAAGAGGAAATAATTAAAGATGCAAGTGGAAACTTGTTTCCGAGTTAAATATGAAGTACTTGGTTATGATGCACTACTTTATAGGCATGGAGGTGTGGTAGAATGTGGATGGAATCTCCCTTGGATAAGGGAAGTATGTAATGGATATCCTGAAGAGGTTCAGGAGGATGGACTGCAAGTCCATGAACACACCTTTGGCATTGAACCTAAAGCTATTGAGTGATGCTTCATCAGATTCAATTGATTCCATGATGTGTCAAAAGATGATTGGGTCCTTGATGCACCTAAGAAATATGAGACCAGGTATTTGCTTTGCTGTGAACACATTGAGCCAGTTCCTGATGGATCTGAGACATGTTCACCTAATTGCTGCAAAGCATATTCTGAGGTACCTAAAGGGTACAGTTGATTATGGGCTCAAGTATGAGGTGAATCAAAAGATTAACCTTTAATGTTATGTGGATTTGAATTGGGTAGGTCGTGCCATTGATAGGAAGAGAACATCAGGTGCTGCTTCAGTATGGGATCAGAAAGGAGCAGTGAAGCTCCAGTATGTGATCCAGATCAAGATCTCTCGAAAGAGGGAGTGATGAGTTCTATCACATTCGATGAGACATGTTGACTGAGCATAAAATCACAGTGAAGATCGTAGGTTTCTCATACATAATCAGTATTGTAGGTTGTCCTCGGATGTAATTAGTCCTGGCGAAGCTCATAGGTTATGCTCGGACATAATCAACTATGATGTGATTCTATGCTAGAGATGGCCAGAGTGAAGTTTGAGTACTTCAGAGAGAATCTTGGTGGTCTTCATATCGAGGTTCCTTCCAAGGGGAAGTGATGAGTTTGAGAGCCTTTCTGACATGGTGGCAGGGTGGGACTCCCATGGTTAGATTTAAGTGCTGAGCCTTTTTGACATGGGGTAGGTTGGGACTCCCATGGTCAGATGTAAGTGCTGATCCTTTTTGACATGGTGGCAGGATGAACCTCCTATGGCCGGATTTAAGTGTAGATAATTTTTGACATGGTGGAAAGTTGGGCCTCCCATAGTCGGATGTAAGTGCTAAGCCTTTCCGACATGGTGGCAAGATGGGCATCCCATGGTTGGATGTAAGTGCAGAGCCTTTTAGACATGGTGGTAGGTTGGGCCTCCCATGGTCAGATGTAAGTGCTGAGCCTTTCCAACATGGTGGCATGCTGGGCCTCCCATGGTCATATGTAAATGCATAGCGTTTCCAACATGGTGGTAGGTTGGGATTCCCATGGTCGGATGTAAGTGCTGAGCCTTTATGACATGGTGGTAGGTTGGGCCTCCCATGGTTGGATATAAGTGCTGAGATCTACATCCAACATGAAAAAGGGCAGGAACTGTATATGAATACCTACAAGAGGCTAGGCCTACATCCAACATGAAAAAGGGTTGTCTCTATACAACTTCCTATGACGAGTAGATTTAAGAGATAACACCATTTTCTTGAGATTGCGCCAATAGTGATGATGATGATCTAGATTTCATGATGATCCAACTTTGATGATGATCCAGTGATGAATACTTGTGCTGATGAACTATGCTAAGAGAATACCTTCCTAGTTAAGAGGGGGTGTTGATGTATTTGTAACTTTAGAATGTAATCACTTGTATATTTTATATCATATTTCATTGTACCCCGATGGAGATGTTTGTTCCTCCAACTGGGAGAGTCATTAATATAATAAAGTCATGTAAATTCATTGAGGTTAACCCTCTATTGTAAGTTGGGGAAATAGTCCCCACAATTGAGTCATATTAGGTTTATTAGACTCTCCTAGTGAGGTCGGTGATGTAGAGTAATTGTCAAGTGGAAAAAAATATAAGTAGAGAGTGAGACTCTCTATTTTTCACATACACTCACTCAATAGTAGCACATGAGTGAGAGAGGAGTAGCTCACATAAGTGAGAGAGAGAAAAAATGTCGAATATCATCTTTGTATCTTTGGGTTTTACTTTTGCTATTGGTGCTCACTCTATCTCTAAGGAAGTTGCAAGGTTTTCTCCTTTATGGTTTCTCCGAGGAAAATTCTTTATGTCTCTTATTTCTTTTGATTATTGTTGTGCATTTTATTCTCTCAGATAAGATCCTAGATCATATTGATTAAATGATAAAAATATAACATAGAATGGTAGAAGTTGAACCCTCTCCCAAAATAGTAGCATCCGAAGATCATGACATGCTAGAATCTCTAGAACCCCCTACTATGGATATATCTCAAAAGATAAAACCTTCTTGGGTAATAGAAATCATACAAGAAGTAGAGAGATATGGAGCTCCAGAAGGCTCCACAATAACCAACAAAATATCAAATCCATACTCCAGTTATGTAGCTTTGATGTGTTACCTTGTAGATCAAGAACCCACCAGCTATGAGGAAGTTGCACAGAATAAAGAATGGGTTGAAGCAATGATGGAAGAATAGCGGTCGATAATGAAGAATGATGTTTGGGATATAGTTCCCAAACAATAAAAAAAACATGCAGTATCTTTGAAATGGATATACAAGATAAAACATGATGCTGATGGAAGTATTGAAAAGTAAAAAGAAAGATTTGTGGGTAGAGGATTCTCTCAGAAATAGGGGATTGATTATGAAGAGAAATGTTCCTCCATTAGCAAGGTACACTTTGATCAAAACCATCATGGCACTTGCTTCCATGATGAAGTGGGTCTTACACCAAATGGATGTAAAGAAAACCTTCTTAAATGGTGTGATTGAGGAAGAGGTTTACATTGAACAACCACAAGGATTTGAAGTCGAAGACAAAGTGACTCATGTATGCCAGTTGAAAAAAGGTTGTGTATGGATTGAAGCAAGCTCCTAGATCTTGGTATGGTAGAATAGATAGCTTCTTAACAAGCTTGGGATTTACCAAGAGTAAAGATGATCCTAATATTTTTATGAAGATTATGGATGATGAACCAATCATAATATCACCATGTGTGGATGATCTATTTATGATAGGAAATGAGAAACATATCACAAATTTCAAGAAGAAGCTAAATGAAGAATTTGAGATGAAATATCTTGGATTGATGCATTATTTCCTAGGGCTAGAAGTGTGGTAGATCCCAGAAGGAATCTTTCTGAATCAAGGAAAGTATGCAGTAGAAATATTGAAAATATTTGATATGTTGGATTGTAAAGACATGGCCACACCCATGGACACCAACCTGAAGTTGTTGTCTGATGAGGCATTAGAATTGGTGGACATGACCTAGTACAGACAAATTATTGGGTCATTAATGTATCTGACGAATACAAGGCCAAATATATGCTTTGTTGTGAATACCTTGAGTTAGTATCTAGTTAAACCTAGATGGGTTCACTTGATAGATGCAAAGCATGTGATGAGGTACCTAAAAGGTATAATAGATTTGGGACTTTACTATGGGAGAGATCATGACTATAAATTATATGGATATACGAACTCATATTGGGAAGGAAGTGTTGGAGACATGAAGAGAACCTCAGGTGGATGTTATTTTCTGGGATCCTCCATGATCTCATGGTTTAGTAAGAAACAATCTAATGTTTCTCTTGGTATAGTTGAAGTAGAGTACATTGCAGTTTTATTCGTTTGTTGTAAAGTGATATGGCTTTGAAAGTTGATGTCGAGATTATTTGACATGGATTTGAACACCAAAGTGATTATTTGTGACAACCAGAGTTCTATGAAGATGACATAGGACCCAATGTTCCATGACAAATCGAAGCACATAGAAATATGATATTTTTATATAAGGGATATGGTACAAAAGGGAGCTATAAAGCTCCAGTATGTGAGTACTGATGAGCAAGTTTCTAATGTACTGACCAAGCCTTTAGCTCATGTAAATTTTGAATATTTAGGTAGCAAGCTAGGTGTAGTTCCAAAAGACTTTCTTTGTAAGGAGAAATAATAATGGTACTACAAATGATGAAGATATGGACCTTCTTCAGAAAGGAGGAACAAGTTAAAGATATGGACTCTCCTTGGAAAGGAAGATCAGGTCAAAGATATGAGCCCTCTTTGGACAAAGGGGGAGTAGGTTGATAATATGGAACTTCCCAGGAAAGTGGGAGTAATGATGATATTGACATTGATGATGGGATGATAGTGATGATGACAAGGTCTAACATTCACTTGTGGATGATAGTGTCCTCTCTTGAGGATGTCAGGTATAACAATTTTTTCATGAGTGTGGTACTTACTAAGGATGTACCTACAAATGTTACCCTCACATGGAGAGTACCCACATTCATTTTGGGATACCGTAGAATAAAACTCACTCAGGAGTGGTCCTAACCTCAGTGGAAAGGAGGCTCTACGACATGAATTTAATTTTGTATGAATTTGAGATCTACTCTACAAAAAATACTCTTGTATGGAGAGTATTCCTACATTTATATGTAGATTCCATAGAATAATACTCGCTTGGTAGTGGTCCTAACCTTTGTGGTATGGATGATCTATGATGAGTCCTCATAGATGCTGTAGTATAACACTCACTTGGGAGTGGTCTTAACCTCAATGGTAAGGATGTTCTACGATGAGGGTTGACATTTTGTATGTGGCATGATCTACTCTACAGAAAATACTCTTGCTTGGAAGAGTATTCCTACACGTAAGTGTAGATACCATAGTATAACAATCACTTAGGAATGGTCCTAACCTAAATGGTATGGATGGTCTAGGATTAGTCCTCATGGACGACAGATCCTGCATCTAGGTGGCATCGAGATCTACATTTAGTTGTATACAATTCAGCTGATCAATATTATGCATTAGGATGATCATGTGTATTGCAGGTAGCATGGAAGCGAAGGACAAAGAGGATCGAAGTGTGACTGCAAAGGATCAAGAAGATCGAATTGCTGCTATAAAGGATCGAAATTATCGAAGTGTTGCTAAAACAAAGGATCAAGAAGATCAGAGTATTGCTGCAAAGGATCAAAGATCGAAGTCCTACTAAAAAGGATCAAGAAGATTGAAAGTGCTACAAAGGATCAAAGATCGAAGTATAGCTGCAAAGGATCAAAAGATCAAAGTGTTGCTAAAAAGGATTGAAAGATCAAAGTGTTGTTGCCAAAGTTTCAAGTGATCATGTGATGTAGAAGATGAAGATATTGAAGAGTAACAATTCCAGTTACTGATTGTGAAAACTTCCTATGATGTATAGATGTATTACCTCGATACTGCTAAAGATGTTGTCTCTCTTTTCTCCTATAGTCTATGATGAAGTTTTGAGTAGAATAACCTTCTTGTTAAGGGGGACTGTTGAACTATTGTAACTTCAAAGGACATTCTAAATGTATTTCATTGATGTAGCCCAAGGGAGATGTGATTATTCCTTCGTCGGGGTGTTACTATTGTAATTGGTCATCATAGAGTCATGAGTTAAAGCCTCCATTGTAAGTTGGGTCATTAGTACCCTAATGAATAATATAAAATACTGTTTTGAGTCTTCTTAGGTGAATTCTGCTGAGACAGTTTAGTGGGGCCGACTTGTTTAGGGTAAAAGTT
This sequence comes from Pseudotsuga menziesii, assembly GCA_001517045.1. NCBI lineage: Eukaryota > Viridiplantae > Streptophyta > Pinopsida > Pinales > Pinaceae > Pseudotsuga > Pseudotsuga menziesii. Next base: position 637,532 of record LPNX011063078.1, read on the forward strand.
AGTTCGATCAATGTGTATAAATAGGAGATTTGTGATTCTTATTTGAATAGAGAATCACTCACTTGAGTAACACATATGAGAGACAAAGACATATCAGCAAGGAGGAGAATACATGTTTTAGGGTTTTATCTTATACATCTTATACAAAGGAAGATTTGGCTGGGGTTTTTTCCCCTTAATGGTTTGTCAAGATAAATAATGTGTTTATCTTGTGATTGTGTTTCTTTCAGTGATTCTTCATATGCTATTGCTGTGAAATTAAATTCAACACTAATGGTATCTAGTATAGCATATGAGATCTTAACAAAAACAAGGTGTATGTTAGAGAGCACTACATAAGAAAATGTATTTTGTGGATAGTACTACCTGTTTAGAAATAGTGTAGTTTTGAGATGCTACCTACTGGGGTGAAATACTTGAGCCTACTTTTATTAGGTGTTTTAAAATCAATATTTCTGAGAACTTGATGTTTCATGTTATGTTGAAACACATTAAAATGAAGTATCACTTCATCGGAGTCATGGTCATGTAAGTAAAATTTCAGTACATAGATACTAATGAGTAGATTGCAAAAGTGTGGATGAGCCATTGTCAAAGACGAAGTATAGACACTTCCAAGATAAGCTTTGTATGGCATAAAATTCCTAGTAAATAAAAGGATGTCTCCCTTGCTGAGAGAGAGTGTTAAATGTACAACATTAGTAGTCATTATTCGATACTTGTGTTGTATCAAGTCAGAAACTTGTGTTGTGTCAATATAAGGAACTTGTGTTGTATCAATATAAGGAACTTGTGTTGTATCAAGTTAATTACTTGTGTGGTATCAAGTCAGGACATTGTATTGTATAGTGTCTTATCTATGTCCTCATGTATTGAGGTATGCTGCCTGTAATGTGATCTTATGTTGTATTAATATTGGTCTTTTATTGTATCAATTCTATCGACTTGTGTTGTATCATGTCTATACTTATGTTGTATAAAGTCAATGATTCTCATAGACAGTACCCTATGAGATGAATCTCCAATTATGGAGATGATCTTGTGTTGTATCAAGATTGAAGTCTTGTGTTGTATCAAGACTATAGACTTGTTTTGTATCAAATTGTAGACTTGTATTATATCAATTCATGTGGTTATACTATGTGATATATTATTATTCATGGTCACTAAGTGATATAAGTCTACTTTAGGGCTTACCTACCTATAGAGTGAATTACTTTAGCATATGACTATATGGCTCGGGGTAATATATATGATCATCAGTATGGAATAATTATTGTTAGTATAATATGATAAGATGGATAAATAAATACACATGTGGACCATGCCGTAATTAATTAATGATAATGAGATAAAGCATAGAGAAAGAGAATGGATTCAAATTTCCATATTTACCTCCAAGTCAATTCTAATTGTAATTGCTTCAGTAAAACTCTTAGTTGTAAATAAAGAATTTATCAGTTAAATCCTTAGTTGTATTCGTTGTAATTGTAAGTGATCAACATTTAGTTAGCTAAGAATATCCATGCAGAAGATAATAATAGAAATTGTGAACTAAATGTGAAGCACCAAAGACATTTCATTATTCTAAGGTTACATCTCTTATCGAGCAATTTGCTTATCTGTTGTAAGTCATTATCTACAAATCTATCTATCATACTCAAAGAATTGATGGGTTTTTCATCCTTCATTTTTGTAGGGTTTTTCTTATGATATTCATGTATGCAGTGATTTATTAATAAAAGATTTAAATTTCAAGCATATCCAATTTTGCTCAAATATTCACAACAACAAAATAATTCTAACAAGGAATTTACTAACAATTCCTTCATTGATCAAGTAATGAAAGAAATGGATAAATGGATTTATAGTTGTCTACCATCGTTCCCTAGGAAGGGGCATGTTCTGTCAGCTCAGGGGTATGCATATATTAATTTTTTTGCTATTTTTATCATGCCAATTTTTTTATTAACTGCATTGGTAATTAAATTTTTTCATAACATTAGAATTTATTTAGTTGTTGAGTTTCATGAATGAATGTTTTGACGTTTTTGAAGTTGAAAGAAAGGATAATCTTAAAGATAATATCACTCTTTTCTTGATATTTGACGATTTATGGAACAAATGGTAAAAATTTTTCTAGCTTTATAAAAATGATTCCTTGGCATGTTGACCAAAGAGTATTATGCATGATGATTTTGTACATAATAAATTAAAGCAATAGACTTCATATTTTTTTAGACCATTACACGATCATAATGAAGGAAAATTACATATTTCATCAAATAAAATATTGGAAACATTTGTTTGGTTGTTATTGGGTAGAATTCTAATAACCTAGGTTCAATCCTTCCAACAAAGCCCAAGGCACCGACCCAACAAGGCATAACCCCATCAACAACACCTAGGACACAAGTGAAGTCTCACTTGAGATACCTATGTGAGCTATAGGAACCAGGTTTTCGTAGTGGTAAACGAGATCTTTTCATGCAAAGAACCAACAGGAAAGCCAACAAAGCCGACATATGAACCAACATAGGAATCCATCAACATGCAACTATGATAACAACATACTACAAACCATTAATCCTTTGTCATTCCATTTACTTATGTAGAAAGAAACATATTCTCATCAGTCCCAACAAAACACAATAGATCACACAATATTAGCATACACCATTCGACACAGGGATCTTAACATGGAAACCTATATGGGAGAAAACCACAAAGGAAATATTCATTTGGCATGAGTCATGTCTCAAATGATTTGGTTTGTGCATACATCCTGCATACATCTCTTCATAATCCAAATTACATTACATCCACACACATATATTGCGGATCAAAAATAAATTATAGTCACGGCTCTTATTCATCTTTCTTATTACTGTTAACAAAGTTACCAAAATTGTACTTCGACCATCCCTATCTTATCTTGTGACCAAAATAGAACCAATGATCACCAAAAATATATTCAAAAAGGAAAAACCTAGAACCACCAACTACAAAATATAACCTCCAAAAATCCAAGCCCTTTTCATTATATAGGATCTATTGGCTGCATTTACATTCCTCATTCCTACTACCCATAAGTGGACTCCCCTCTAACTAACTCACCGAATGAATTTTTTATCCCTCCCAAAACTTTCATGATTTCCAGAGTCGACCATTTCCACCCCCACTCTGTCACAACCTCATTCACACTATGACCGATTTTTCCTCTCAGAACCAAAACTTTGTCAACTTATCTAGGGCCAACAATTATCCATGGCATTTGATTGTTATTCTCGAGATAAAAAATTGGTACAGTACTGTAAGTCAATTAAATATGAAAGAGATTTGAAAATTATTATTTGTGAATATTATATATGAGTGGATAAAGAGTTTTATACTTGTCACACTGTAAATGGAATATATGTAGTTAAAGTCTACAGACTTGCGCCAAATTATTTCCAACAATTGCACCATATTGTATGTCCATAGAAGTCAACAAAACCTTCAAAAAACATAAAAGGGAGAGGAATATGAATATGTGATATTGAGAATACTTCAATTAGTGTAGACACTATTTGTTCCCCTATCCTGCCTGGGTAATATATAGAACAAAAGGACACATTGATGTATCCTCTCCCTAGATGAATGAACTACTTGAATGTTAATCTCTCCTTACCTCAAGTGTGGAAGGTTGTTGTTGTTTTCTAGATCCTTATATGGTCAGTTGCACCTGCAAAGAACACACAAAACAAGACAAAAGATGAGAACAACAAGATGATTCAATAATCTATACTAATGATCAAGGAAACTAGTAATAAACAATCGATATCAACATGAATCATTTATGGGAAAGGGAAACATGTTTTTATTAAAAATGAGAAAAGAAAGCCATAATCAAATCCTTGATGTTGAATATTTTCTTTTACAATATATTTTGACTCACTCACACATACACTACAAACTATGAAACATTTCACTCACAACCACTCTCTCCTTTTCCTCTTATACCAGACTTTAATCCAACAACATAAATGTGCTATATTGGTCTCCCCTATCACATGGTCCATGTAGCTTGATTTCATAGGAAAAAGGAATCCCAAAAGTGTTGGAATATATTAAACCCACACACAACTTAGGATAAAATAATTAATCATTATTTGATTAATTATTCACCCACTAGCTTAATTAGTTGGCATCCACTTGCACCTTAAAGTCAATACATGCCATCTATATCCTAGGAATGATTTATTTCCAATTCTGGGTTGATCTTGAGCACCTTTGGACCATCCATAATTAGTATATAGGATTTTACAACAGATTCTACTTTATTCTACTTTTTCTGCTTTTCCTGCTTTTCTATGGATAAGATAAAAGCTAGTCAACTAGGAAACTGGGAGCTTTTGTTTCCAACCCATCCTCCATTATTTTTTCTCCATTTTCTAGGATTATCATGTTTTTTCCATCTCCTTGAAAAATCACTCATGCTTTTTCCAACTTTTGAGGTCCTTGATAGATTTGGGAAGTGCTTTAGCCACCTATAGGGGTTTGCTATATTTTGGTAAGTCAGCCTTTTTGAGCTTTATAAGTTGTTTCCATACAATTTGATTTTCCTATGAGGGATGTACTATTTATGTACACTATTATTCATCATTATTCAATGGAAGGATACAGACCAATATTCATATCTTCGTTCAAGTGATTCAGTCTCTTTTCTTCTTTCTATTTTTCCTATGTATGCTTGTGAGAATTCTTAGTAGCAAGATCTATTTCCTGTGCTTCTTCTTAGCATCATTGCTCATAGAATTGATCTATTATTTCTACATGGTATTAGAGATATAAGGAGCACAACCTTTCCATATTCTATAGCAGCAAGGTTGATCAAGTTCTACAGAGTTGAGGAGAGCTTCCAGTCTCCTATCCCTCTTTGAAGAAGAGCTTGTCTAGTTTACAAGATTTTCTCCTAGTTTGTTTTGCAGGTTGCAGAGAGTATCTCTTAGAGCATATAAATAACTTCAATATGGATTAAAATTTCCTCTAATATCTCCTTTCAACTATTCTGATTGGAAGACAAAGATGAGTGCATACTTGAAGAGCAAATGTCTCTTTGATGTCTCCATTGGTGCATTGAGTGAACCTGGGTCTTATGAAGAGAAGATTGATTGAATAAATAATTGTGATAGAGATCATGGAATTATGTGTTTGGGAATGTCTCCAAATATATATGATCTCATATATTCTGCTGAATTTCCATTTGAGCTTTGGAAAATTTTGGACAAAGCTTTTGGTTTGCAGGAAATTGAAGATGAAGCATGGAGCGAACCTAGCATCTCCTCTTGTTCTCTCTCTCAAGATTTCTTGGCCTCTACATTCTCTAATGAAGTTGATCATGATGAAGAATTTTCTCATATAGTTCATGTTTCTGATACCCTCATTGATTTGAATGCTTCCTCCTTCAATGAAGAAGCAAATATTGAAGAGCCATCTCTTTTTGTGTCTCTTGAAGGTGATTTTTCTTCTTGTGATACTATTGATGAAAAAGAAGTAACATATGGATCTGATGCTGATATTTGTTATGATCCTATAACCCATTCATTGTTCTCTAAATCTCCTATATTAGATTATGAGATCTATGTGCCAGATTCTTCACACCTTTTTCATACCTCTCTCATTGATGGTGCGCAACCCAGTGACTTCCAGGATGTTTGCTTAGCCACATCAAGCCTTATTTGTGTCATACTACTTACCTTACTTGATATAATGTTCTTTAGCATATCCTCCTTTTTTATTGGCATCAATAATCAGAGCCTTCTTGAAGATTTTGAACATCTTTTTATTTCCTCCTTTCATACAGAGGATTCATTACCAGTGTATTCCCATGAGTCTATTGATATGCTAATATGTGATCCTTTAGATTCTGATTTAGAAGAATATTTTCAGGTTGATACACATATAATACCACCATCCATACCATCTACCATACCTATGAATAATCCAAAGACTATACAAATCCCAAGCTCACTAGTTGATTCCTCATTGGTCTCTTATGCAATGATATTTATCTTACATGGTTTGAAGTCTTTCCTAACTTTGAGTGGCTGGTTATCCATGTCCTTAGTCATATATGGACTGATATTAAAATTTTTTGGATCTATTCTAAACACTTATGGTTCAAATCTTATGCCCATCCTTCATTCATATTTTTACACCTATCAGTTTTCCCCAGTTGCTCATAATTTTCCTAGTCTAGCCCTATATCCTCATGGAGCCACTAAATACTTTGTCCTTGATGTTCCATATGATACTATTTATGATATATTAGAGTTTTATCAGCCTCATATCATATCTATACAGGTGCTACATCAGATTGGAAGATTGACATGTGATTCACATCACAATTTTGCAGCTATTCAGGGAATTGGGTGTGAAATAAATTGTCTTAACTTTTGTACTCTTTGGGAAGGAGTATGCATAGATCTCTTTTACATTTCAGATTATGTTTGCAGATCATAGTTTGACAGAAGAAATAAGCATTTAGATAATTCTCCTACTTCATTAGTTGATGAGAAACAAGGAGTCTCTCATCTTCCTTCTTGTAGGTTCTACACTCCACCGCATGATCATGGAGTTCATGATTTCTTCAACAAGTCCTTCATCCAGAAGTAGTTCAGTCATCTCATTAAAGTGAATATGAAGATATGTTGAAGACACATTTCAAATTTTGTCCCTTGTCCTATCTTGAGGGAGGATTTTCCCCATGTGGTTTTTCCTCTTTCCTCACTTTTCTGGACATAATAATTGTTAAAGGGTGACCATAGCCTTGTTGCTGGGCCCTATATGCATCCATATTTTTTTGTCATACCATCATAAAGTCAGACTTATAGGGGGGTGTTGGAATATATTAAACCCACTCACAACTTAGGATAAAATAATTAATCATTATTTGATTAATTATTCACCCATTAGCTTAATTATTTGGCATCCACTTGCACCTTAAAGTCAATACATGCCATCTATATCCTAGGAATGATTTATTTCCAATTCTGGGTTGATCTTGACCACCTTTTGACCATCCAAAATTAGTATACAGGACTTTACAGCAGATTCTGCTTTATTCTGCTTTTTCTGCTTTTCCTACTTTTCTATGGATAAGATAAAAGCTAGTCAACTAGGAAATTGGGAGCTTTTGTTTCCAACCCATCCTCCATTATTTTTTCTCCATTTTCTAGGATTAGCATGTTTTTTTCATCTCCTTGAAAAAACACTCATGCTTTTTCCAACTTGTGAGGTTCTTTATAGATTTGGGAAGTGCTTTAGCCACCTATGGGGGTTTGCTATATTTTGGTAAGTCAGCCTTTTTGAGCTTTATGAGTTGTTTCCATACAATTCGATTTTCCTATGAGGGATGTACTATTTATGTACACTATTATTCATCATTATTCAATGGAAGGATACACACCAATATTCATCTCTTCATTCATGTGATTCAGTCTCTTTTCTTATCTCTATTTTTCCTGTGTATGCTTGTGAGAATTCTTAGTAGCAAGATCTATTTCCTGTGCTTCTTCTTAGCATCATTGCTCATAGAATTGATCTATTATTTCTACAAAAAGGGTTAAGATATTTCAGAAGGAAGGTAGGGAATGATTCCTACAGGTTAGGATCTCAAGTGTCAGCTATCCGAAGTGGTTAGGATCATCCTCCACGAGATATTTCACCTACAAGGTTCTCAAAAATTCTCTTTTTTTCCCTTTTTGTACTGCTAAATCTCTCTACAAAAAGACTAAGTGTGTTGACACTTCTTTTGGTTAGGTTATAGGCACCATCAGCACACCCTGTCAATGGACAAGAGGCATCAGGAATGGATGACGCTCTGTTCTAGGAGGCAATATGCATGAGAGTGAATATGATTAATCAATAATACTCCAAAAATATGGTTTAGGAAGGTACTTCAAGGGATTAAGCATTAGGATAGTTTTTTGTGTAACAGAATTCCCCCCAAAGTATGAATTTAGAGGAATGTGATAGGTGAAATGCTTTTCTAGATATGATTCCAGGATTAGAGGAAAAAGAGAGTGTTAGAATAATCAACCCATAGTTACCTACCTTAGACATCAATTTTAATTATTTTTGTCTTATTACCTAGTTTCCTAGATTCCACTCTATGCTAGTTGTCTTCTACAAGTCCTAGAAGTCAACACATGCTAAACCTGAGTCATGGAGCGCTTGGAAAACATCCTGGAAACCCAATTTATCATGTCTTCTTTATTCTAGATCCTCCAAAGCACATATCTTCTTTTTCTAAAAAGCTGCATGTGTTATTGAGATTTAAGGCAAAAGGAAAAGCTAGACTAGGTGTAGTTGACTTGTATTTTTCCCACATCCTCCTCCCTCTTATTCTTCTAATAAAAGCATGCATGAGTTGTATTTCCATCCCATATTAGCTTTCCTACTGGAATTAGCCAATACATGAGCATCTTGGTAGATTTGGAAACTGCTTTATGCACCTATGGGGGATTTGACTAGATTTAGTAAGCCTACTTTTTGACCATTTCGAATGGAATCCTTATGCATTTGGATATATCATGTAATTATATATTACAGAATCCTATTACTTCATATGGTTGGCTATTGTACACTTATTGAATACAGATCAATGTTATGCTCCAATTTCAGTCTCCTTTGGTGTGAATTTTGCATGTTTGATTAACAATTTTGTGAGTGTAATTGTTCTATCTCTTGGGTTCAATTTCCACATGGTATTAGAGCCTTTTTAGATTGATTTATCTCTTTTATTATTGCTATTGCAGTTTTGACATCTTGATTGGGAGCGCATTCTGCTGACTAGAGGGCACAGTTTCTGAGTGATGGACCAATCTTAGAAGATCATATTGACTCCATTCAATTTATTTGAGTGGAAATATGAGATGGAGATATTTTTGAGAGTGAAATTTCTCTACAGGGTGACTATGGAAACAGAGGGAGATCCTAATGCAGCTGCAGAGAAAATTAAATGGCACAACAGGAGGGATGAGGCCTATGGTCTTTTGTGTCTGGATATTGTTGAGAGTGAAAGGTATCTATAGGGTGACTATGGAAGCATAGGGAGAGCCCAATGCAGCTGTAGATAAAATTAAATGGCACAATAGGAGGGATGAGGCCTATGGTCTTTTGTGTTTGAGCATTTTAAGAGACCTCCTCTTCCATATTGATGGATTGACATCACCTAATGAAGTGTGGGAGAAGCTAGAAGATATTTTTGGAATGAAAGATGAGATGAGAGGACATCAAATCAAGAATGAGCTAATCTCCTTGGGTCCCAGTAGCTTTGAGTCATTACAACTCTACTTTTCCAAGTTTAAGGCCCTTGTTTTGCAGTTGAAATAGTGTTGGATCGAAAAGAAGGAAGAACAACTAGTTTTGGCCATACTCTCTAAGCTTGGTCCTGACTATTCAGTGTTTATTTTGACCTTCCATGCCACCAAGTTGAGAGCTCGAGCCTAGAATATGCCTAAGCTTGCAGAGTTCATGGAATCCCTCACACAAGAGGAAGATAAGTTGGTGATGATGGGCACCATCAAACCTTCCAAAAACCAAGATTTGGTTGTTGGATATTCAAAGGTGGATTCAAAAAGAAAGAAAATACACCTGAGCAAAAGAGAGACAAGAACAAGTCTCAAGAGGAGCCCCAAGGTTTCAAGAAGAACTCCTAGAAGAAGAAGAACAAAGGACAAATGAGAAAGTGCGCATACTGCAGTAAGGGATATCATCTTGAGAGCTCTTGTATGAAAAAGCAAATTGACATGTTGACCCAACTCCTAGAGAATAATAACATCTCCCTTCCTGATTTCTCAAAGAAGAGGGAAGGAGGATCAAATTCAGAGGACAGAGAGAGAGTACATGCCTTGGTTGATGGCACATCAAGCTCACCCAGCTTCATCATAGAGTTTGGATCTTCTAGACATATGGTTTCTATAAAAGAGATATTCCCCTCTCTTGACATATCGAAAGGTCTACCAATAGTTTTTGGAGATGGCTCTCTCATTGACAGTTTGGGGAAGGGAAGGATTGATATTGAACATGGTAAGTTCAATAATGTGTTGTATGTTCCAGGTCTTGCCTCTAATCTCTTGTTAGTGAATCAGATGACTCATACTGGGTCTCCAAAGAAGGTCATCTTCTCCCCTAATGATGTTGAAATCATTGATATTTTGAATGGTAAATTCATACCAAAAGGTGTTGTAGATCACACTTCGAAGGTATACAAGTTTTCCCATTTTCTACCGTACTCAAACCCCTCTTCTCTTCTGATTCATGCTAATGAAGCAAGCAAGATTTGGCATGAAATATTTGGCCATCTTAACTACAAGTATTTTTCTGATTTGAGTGAAAAATCTATGGTCATAGGGTTACCAAATATCAAGTTTTCTAAGGGAGTCTGTCAAGGTTGTATCCTAGGAAAACACCCAGAGCACAAGTATGAGAAAGATAGTCATGAGAGAAGCTATGCACTTTTTGAGCTGATCCACAGTAAAATTGATGGTCCATTCCCTCATATGTCCATGAGTCAAGCCAAATATGCACTGACCTTCATAGATGAATTTTCCAGGTATTGTTGGTTTTACTTCCTAAGGCATAAGTCTGAATTTTTTGGGCCTCTTCAAAGTCTTTAGAGCCTTGGTTAAAAACCAGTCTAGGAGGAAAATCAAGATCCTCAGATATGACAATGGTGGTGAGTATGTCAATTCTGAGTTCATTCAATATTGTAAATATGTAGGTATTCAGATGCAGCATTCAATCCCTTACACACCACAACAAAATGGTGTTGCTGAGAGAAAGAATAGATCACTGAAGGAGATGGCAACCTGGATCATGGAGGCTAAGACTTTGCCACCAAAGTTTTGGTCTAAGGCTATAAAATATGCATCCTACATCTAGAATAGGGTGTCTCATAAGCAATGTGATGGTATGACTCCTTTTGAATCTTGGAGTGGGCACAAGCCATATGTGACCCATTTCATGATTTTTGGCTCAAAGGCTTGGGCTAGAATTCCAATTGAAAATAGGAAGGCTTTGCAGTACCAAATCCAAGAGTGCCTATTTGTTGGGTATTCTAAATATTCAAAAGGGTTCAAGTTGATCAAATTGAGCACCAAAAAATCTTTCATTGAAAGAAGTGTTCAGTTCCAAGAAGAGCCTTTAGTAGTAGTTGAAGTTGGAGAGTCTTCTTCACCACTAGATTCATTGATTGTAAGTGGAGAGACTAATGAGTTTGCTTATTATGATATGTCTGATAATTATGATTTTATTGCATATCCTAATATTCCTACAAGACCAAAATTGGAAGCAAACACTATTCATGCAGCTGGGGAACTAGCTGGAAATCCTAGAGACATTAGGAGGACTAGATCTCAGTTTGAGAGTGCCCTTTGTGTAAAATATCCTCTTTTTGCTGAGAAGTGCTGTCTGATGGTTGAATCAGATATAGAAACATATGAAGATGCAGCATATGATCCAAGATGGAAAACAGCCATGAAATAATAATTCAGCTCGCTCCAGAAGAACAACACTTGGGAACTGGTTGATCTTCCCCTAGGGAGGAAGCTAGTTCAATGTAAGTGGGTTTTCAAGGTTAAGTTTGCTGCTGATGGTTCACATTTTAAATACAAGGAAATATTGGTAGCCAAGGGCTACTCACAAGCACATGGTATTGACTACAATGAAACCTTTGCACCAGTGGCAAAGATGGACTCCATAAGGCTAGCTCTGGCCATTGCAGCTTCGAAGCAGTGGGAGGTACATCAAATGGATGTGAAGTGTGCTTTCCTAAATGGAGATATCACTGAAGATATTTACATGCATCAACCTGAAGGGTTTGTTTCTAATCCATCTTTAGTGTGTAGGTTAAAGAAATCATTGTATGGGCTCAAGCAAGCCCCTAGGGCTTGGTATGCCAAGATTGATGACTTTTTGCTATCACTGAGTTTTGTTCGATGCAAGTATGATTATAATGTATTTTTGAAGCTGATTCATGGTTATTTGATGATTATTGTCTTGTATTTTGATAACCTTCTGATTACAGGAAGTTCAAAGAAAGAGATTACCTCCTTGAAGGATGCAATGGACCATGCATTTTCTATGACAGATTTGGGATTGTTGAGCCAATTCTTGGGTCTTGAAATTGCTCAATACCAACATGGAATAAAAGTACATCAGTCCAATTATGCTCTGTATTTTTTGAACAAGTTCAACATGAAATATTTTAAGCCAAGCAAGACTCCCTTCCTTTCAGGAGTTAAGCTTGAAGAAGCAGGTTCTTCTCCTATGGTAAATAATACAATGTATAGGTAGTTGATTGGGTGTTTTATTTATATTACACACAATCGACATGATATATGTTATGTAGTTAGTGTGGCTTTGAGATACATGTATAAGCCTCATGAGATCCATTGGAGATCAGCCAAAAGGATCCTAAATTTTGTTCAAGGAACAAGAACTCATGGGATCTTCTACAAAGAATTATATAATCTTGATTGGGTTTACTGACAGTGATTGGGTAGGTGACAACATAGATCAAAAGTATACATTAGGATATGTGTTCATGCTTGTATAATGACCAATCAGCTGGTCAAGCAATAAGTAGAGTTCCATAACACTCTCATCTACAGAAGCAGGGTATAGAGGAGTTGTAAATGCAGCAACTCAATGTTTGTGGTTGCAGGGGATACTTGGAGAATGTGGTTTCGAATCAAAGTTTTCAACTATTATATACTATGATAATCAGAGCACCATTTGAACCTATACTGATCCAATTCAAATATAGCAAACCAAGCAGATTGAGATCCATATGCATTACATCAGACAACTTGTGCATGATGGCACCATTGATCTACTCTTCTATGCATCTTTAGAACAAGTAGCAGACATCTTCACCAAATTTTTTTGTGAGAAGACCTTCAGAAATATCAAATCACTACTAGGGATTTCTAATAATGTTGTGAAGCATGATTGATGACAAGATTTCCAAAAATTTTGTTTTTCCTATCCATGTTTAAGGGAGGATTTTCCCACTGGGTTTTCTCCTCTTTCCTTGGTTGTATGGAAAAGTAGTATGTAAAGGGTGACTAAGCCTTGTTTATAGGCCCTATAGTTTTATGATATTTACTCATAAATTTAGGAATAAGGGGGGGGGGGGGCGTGTTAGAATAATAAACCCATAGTTACCTACCTTAGACATTAATTTTAATTATTTTTGTCTTATTACCTAGTTTCCTAGATTCCACTCTATGCTAGTTGTCTTCTACAAGTCCTAGAAGTCAACACATGCTAAACCTGAGTCATGTAGCACTTGGGAAAAATCCTGGAAACCCAATGTAGCATGTCTTCTTTATTCCAGATCCTCCAAAGTGCATATCTTCTTTTTCTTGAAAGCTACCTATTTTATTGAGATTTAAGGCAAAATGAAAAGCTAGACTAGGTGAAGTTGACTTGTTCTTTTCCAACATAATACTCCCTCCTTTTATCCTAATAAAAGAATGTATGAGTTGTGTTTCCATCCCTTATTAGCTTTCCTACTTGACTTAACCAATTTGTGAGCATCTTGGTAGATTTGGAAACTGCTTTATGCACATATGGGGGATTTGACTAGATTTAGTAAGCCTACTTTTTGACCATTTTGAATGGAATCATTATGCATTTGGATATCTCATGTAATTATATATTGCAGCATCCTATTACTTCCTATGGTTGGATATTGTACACTTATTGAATACAGATCAGTGTTATGCTCCAATTTCAATCTCCTTTGGTGTGAATTTTGCATGTTTGATTAGCAATTTTGTGACTGTAATTGTTCTCTCTCTTGGGTTCAATTTCCACAGAGAGGTGAGTGATACTTGAAATAATACCAAAAACCAACTATCTGACTTGATCATAGTTGCAGATAAATACAATGCATATCCATTTATAATGACCATGTAATGGCTACTGAAAATACATTATAGATCCATGATCAACAAGACTCGAATTGGAACATGGCTACGAAACATACAAAGTAGATCCATGTCATCCTAACACAAAACCTGAACATAGCCACTAGACATATAATGTGGATCCATGTCATGATTTCAAATAAACATCCATCGCAACCTGAAGATAGGAACATATTCAAATGAATACCTAACCATTCAGTTACTTCATTCCAATTCCACATGATACAATTCTATCCATGTGAATAGATGTCCTGATGTTGAACATGATAGAAACCATTTGATTAGCTGTCATTTATGTATACAATTAACAAGCACGATGGATATCATTATTGATTTCGATGATTTCGAAGGTATTAGTACATTCCTCTGAATGTGACTATAGGACTTGAAGTCGAACACTCGAGGAAATCTTATAATCAAAGGCCACTGATCAAAACCTGCTGTTGAAAGCAAGGAAACCTGCCATTGAGGAATGCAGAATTCAAGGTACATGGACTAGTTTCTAAGGATAATTCCTGGATGATGTGTTGGTGTTGACAGGAATATAATCCTCGAAGGAGGGCCATGATTTTTTCCTCATCATCGACATGAAACTTGGAACAAATATGATGTTGCAGTGATGAAAACAACCATAGAACTAATTCGGATGTGACCGACACAAAAGGAAGGTAAGGAAATTGTAAAGGTATACTTTAGTGGAGGTTTCCCTTGAACATTAAACAACATGAAAAATAACTTGGAAACAATTACTCAACGAGGAAGAGACTAGATGTAATGCAGGGACAAGACGATGCATTCTTTGAATTGGCTCAAAGGAGTTAAATGACTCATGGATGTGGATCAAATGGGTGACAATATGAATACCCAACTGTTTGAAATGAAAATGAAAACAAGTTCCATGTTCAAGGGTGAACTATGAGCTTCCATCAATACAAATAAAAGATGTTCCCCATTCCCTTAATTTCCCCATAGCGAAGGATGAGTTCCTCTTTGCTTTTTAACGAGTTTGAAAAGGGTAAGAAACGCTCGATGTAGCTCATCAAGTGACGATTCCATTCTCATATGTTTTATGAACATGATAAAGGAGGGGTTCATTCCCAAAAGTATCCTTCATCGTTTAATTTTATGAGTTCGAAGAAGGTAAACCTGGTCGTCGTTTCATGTTTAGAGAATCTGAAATAACTAAGAAGACTCCAAAGTAGAATTATTTGTAAATTTAGTCCCTGAGGCCCAAAAATGTATAAACTGATGCTTAGGAAAACTCTTATAGTCATGATAAAATAGAGTGTACCTTTTTCATAAAGGAGTCTAATCGGTCCAAAAAAGGGGTAAACTATCACCGACTAGATAGAATTTCAAATACTTTTACAAGTGTGAAAGCATCAAGCTCTCTTTGCGATCTTTTCATGTTCAAAGAGTCTAGAAAAGAGCTTAAAGTTGAATTTGTAAGGAGTTCTTTTTTGATAACCCATTTTAACAAGCCTGAAAAATAGCAAAAGCACACTGGATACCTCCTCACTAGATTTTTAATGAGCACGTTGAAGTTATAAAAAGCACTCAATACCTTTTTCATGCTTGAATCTAGAGCATGAAAAAGAAATAAATTAATATCAAAACACTTTCATGTTTTAACCAGAGCATGAAAATTGTACAAAGTAATATCAACACCATATTACTATTTTTAACGAGCTCGAAGACCAGTTGGAAGAATGCTCAGGTATCTACTTCATTTTTTAATGAGATTGACATAGAATAGGAACTATACTCGAAATTTTGTTTCATGGTTTAGCAAGATTGAAACTAAAAGGAAAGTATGCTCAAAATGAGTCCCATTGATAAGTTTTTTCCCAACATGATGTTTAATGGTTGGTAATTTCCCCCAGTATAACTGTCAAGTAGCTTAACTCTAACATATTGTAAAAATGTTGGATACATGCCCCCCCCAAGCTTCATTTCATCTTCTTACTCTTCTCTTCATTCAACTAAATTCTTGGTTACTCCTAGGAAAAGGATCACTGGAAATGGAGGAAGAAAAAGGATCAAGTTATACAAGTAGAGGAAATGAAGTTTCAAGTATCAAGTCTAGTAAAATACTTGACATAATGGAAGAATCTGTTGAATTTTTTAACGAGCTTGACATGAAAAGGGAACTCTGCTCAAAATGCCCCGGTTCATTTTTGCACAAGATTGAAACATAAAATAACTATGCTTGTGGGAACCTATTTCATTTTTACACAAGCTTGAAACATAAAATACCTATGCTTGAGGTATCCCATTTCATTTTTTAAGAAGCTTGAAAAACAATAAGCTATGCTCAAGGACACCTGTTTAATTTTTTAAGGAGCTTTACACAAAATGGGAATTGTGCTCGCAAACATATGTTTCATTTTTTAACGAGCTTGACATAGAAAGGGAACTATGCTTGCCTTCAGTTCTTAGCCAACATGATGTCTAGAGGTTGGTGGGTTTCCCCTTACATAATAAGCTAGCATATTTACTCCAATATGATGTCTAGAGACTAGATACATGCCCCCAAAGATTCCCCATGATTGGAAGAAGCTATTGGTTTTTAAACAATTTAACTTAGGCATGATTTCCAAAGTCGAGGGACGTGGAAAATAAAGGGGAAGGAACCACAAGTACATGTGGGACATTCAGGGAAGTCTAATGAATAGGATTTATACGATGATCATGTTTAATAAAGGAAAGTTGATCAATGGTCACAATCTTCCCATCATGGGAAAAATGCATCACTCTAAAAGTGTGGACACTACAAATTTCATGGTGTAAACATAATATTATCCAAGGATCAGATTAAAATATAAGGGACATTGGACTACCATAATATCAATACAATCATTTTTCCCTCCTGAGTTGATAGGTAAATGAGAAAGGATCCCTAAAGGTGGATTAGGTATTCGATTAAAATATAATACCTGGTCATTGGCTAGAACAAGCTAAGAGTAACCTATATTTTTCCAAGAATTTGAGGATAGAATACTAATAGAAGCCCCTTCATCAACAATAGTGTGGAGTATGCTCTTAGTGGTAACTCACACAGATATCTGGAAAGGAACACTCAAATGAAGATGAGATTTTGTTGGATTACTCCAATCAAAGGAGATAACCTCAGTGTAGGAAAATTCAAATTGACTACAAAAACTTCAATAGGTTTCAGTTCACTCTCAAGCGGAAGAGAGGGATAAGACGAAGACTGTGTCAAAGTGACTAATTCAGTCTTAACACTCTGTGATGAAAGAGTGGGATCAGGTGGAGATGACATCAACTTGACCACTTTAGCTCCACTCCTTAAAGGAATAGTGGGATCAACTACTTGCTCTTCACTCTCTAAATAAAGGGTGGGATTGACTGAGGATGGAACTGGATTGACCACTTTATAAACCAATGGGAGGTCAAGGGATAACTTAGGGTAACTTGTTGGAAGTCATTTTTTAGGGACAATAATTTCTTCCAACAACTTTGAAGTTGCATCCATGAGAGGACAAATGTAAGTAAGGTGCATGGCCTTACATAGAAAGCAAGGATATATGAATTTTCCTTTGTGACTCTTAAACACAGAGTCACTGGTTGACGAGGTATCATCAGTATCATGACCAGAGGATGATGACATGGTTTGTTGGGAAGCCTCATACCATACTTATAAAAGCTGGGATAGACCATGACAAACCTTAAGAAGATGGTCACCCTTGCAAAGTATACAAGGGAAATTAGGATTACGAGGTGTTTTGGTGGGCAGATCAACACTCTCATAACTATGAGGACTAGTTGGTTGAGATTTGATTTCTAGTTTTTCTTTCATCTTCTTAATATTCCTTTTCTTCTTCTTCTTATCCACCTTATTAATAGCTTCACAACTTTCGACAGGAGAAGAAGGAGAAAGGGAAGAATACACATCTGGTGAAGAAGGTGAAAGATCAACATGATGTTGATGTTCTTGTGATGGAGAGTTGGGATTTCAAATAATCAGTGCACTTGGGATAACCAGACTGGAGAATAAGAACACCATTAATCCTATAGTCAATCCAGGAAGACTTAACGTATCCACAAGGGGAAGACCAACATTTCCAAATGAAGGAATGACAAAATATTCCTCTTGAGAAGGAGTCTCTTAGTTGGTATTTCCACAAGGCATAGCCATAGCTACGTAACAAAATTACCTTCCTCTTTAATAATTTAAATTGTACAGGAAACACGTGCTACTCAATATAAATAAACAAGCAAACATGTGAAAGGAGTGGATAAAAATGTCAAACCATCACGACTCATTATATACCATAGCGTCCAATAGTACACAAGAATGTCAAAACATCACAACTCGTTATATACCATAGGGTCCAATAGTAAAACCCAACAAGGAGGATTGGGACGGTACCCTTGCCTGGATACCTGACTACCTGGATGACACATACGTAGTAATCTCCTCGAGTGTTGTTCTCGGTGTATTGCAATGATATGACGGCCAAATGGGTTTTATCATATGGTTTCTGGATCCCTAATGGCATCTCCCGATATATGCAAGGTATGTGGGATATCATTTTGTGTTAGTGATGTATGATGCACAACCGTTCGAAAGGGGTCTTCTGATATACTATCGAGTACGTGAATAAATTTTGAATATACCTCGAAGGTACGTGAAAACCCATTCGATATACTGATTGGTATGTGGAAGAACCACATGATCCCCAAGATGTAGTGGAGGAAAAGAAATGAAAACTCCTATGTTTATATATGCCAGAACACATCTTCTAACCTATCACACACTTATTGCTAAGAATTTTAACTTAACTAGTGCTTATTTTTATTTGAAATGGTTAAGTGGACATATGGAATAAGACTATCTCAGAAACCATGCAAGGATGAGATGCAAATATTTCACTCTTTATTTTAGTGCATTCCCTACTTATGAGATAGTAAGAGGTCCTTTCCCCAAATGACGAAATAGAATAACATACACCCAAACTCAAAAGTAGAATTTCATTTCCTATGTTTCCAACAAAAGTGAAAAATAGATCTCTAAGAAAAAAGAGATCTAAATAATGTTTCCAATCAAAAACCCAAAGCAAAGAGTCTTTACATATTATTCAAGTTGAAATATTTTTTATTTTCTTTTATATAATATTTAACAAAATAAAAATATAAAGTAAACTAAAACAAGAACAAAAATGTTTTTTTGATTTTCAAGTATTTTTCAATCTAATAAAGATGATCAAATAATTTTTTTTTCTTTGAACTATAAAGGAAACATAAGATCAATTTTCCCCTACTACAGAGATCTAAGGAAACAAAATCTATCTCAATATAAGAGAACTAAAGACAAACTCAACTAATGCACACAAAAATGGAATGCAAATTTTTATTTTATTTCAATGAATATAATCCACAGAAAAGAGCAAGAGGTTTCAAGAAAAGAAATAAATGTAAAATTCAATGAAAGAAAAATAAAATCTTATTTGAATGCAAAGAGAATACAATTCAAAGATACTAGTTTTTTCAAAAATGCACTTAATTTCACTTAAAACCAAGCTAAAAACACCCCAAAATCAATTCAAAAGGGGTCACTGAGTACCTACCTCAGTGCACTTTGAAGGGTTACACCAGGGAGTTGTTTTTCAATCGGTGCTGCTCTTCTGCTACTAAACAACATTAGTGGGACACAATTCCTGAGGAGAAGAGGTGCCCGCGGTGCCATATGACAGTGAACAACAAGCGTTAACAGGGGTTCGACGCTCTGTCAAGCACACGCAGGTGAGTTGGTGGATCTAGAGAACCAAAAATCCAAATAACCTACAGAATAAACAAATGTCGATAAAACTGGAACGAGGGTAAGTAAAAACACAAACCAGAGAAGGAAAATGAGAGTGCAGTAAAGTGGATCACTCACCTTAATTCTTTAAATCAGTAAGAAAACAAAATTCACAAGCTTGTAATCAAAAGTGACATAAAAAATTCATAGATATGATTGGATCTACTCCAGATCCTATTGGATATGCTCCCCAGTAAGGTCGCCAGTTTTCTTACCGAAAATATTTCAATCAGTGTGGACATCATTTTTTCTTCTATCCTGCATGGATTAGATCTATAAAAAAGGACACAATAATGTATCCTCTCCCTAGATGACCGAACTACTTGAATGTTAATCTCTCCTTACCTCAAGTGCGGAAGGTTGTCCTTGTTTTCTATATCCTTATGCGGTTAGATGCACCTCCAAAGTACAAAAAAAATCAATACAAAAGATGAGAGAAATAAGATGATTCAATAATCTACACTAATGATCAAGGAAACTAGTAATAAACAATCGATATCAACATGAATAATTTATGGGAAAGGGAAACATGTTTGTATTAAAAATGGAAAAATAAAGCCACAACCAAATCCTTGATGTCGAAGCTTTGATTTTACAAGATATTTTGAGTCACTCACACATACACTACAAACTATGCAACATCTCACTCACAACCACTCTCTCTTTTTCCTCCTATACCAAACTTGAATCCAATAGCATAAAGGTGCTATATTGGTCTCCCCTCTCACATGGTCCATGTAGCTTGCTTTTATAGGCCAAAGGAATCCCAAAGGGGTTGAGATATTTTGGGAGGAAGGTAGAGAATGATCCCTATGGATTAGGAGATTGAGTTCCACCTATTCGAAGTGGTTAGGATCATTCTCCATGAGATATTTATCCTAGAAGGTTCTCAAAACTTCTCTTTTTTCAAATTTTTGGACTGTTGATGCTCTCTGCAAACTGGATAAGTGCTTCAACCCTTATTGTGATTAGGTGATAGGCACCATCGTTGCACCCTGTCAATGGACAAGAGGCATCAGGCACGTCTAATGCTCTGTTACAAAAGGAAAGGTGCATCATATTGCCAATGATTGAGCAATAAGACTCCAAAATGATGGTTTGGTCAGGGACTTCAAGGGATTAAGCATTAGGATAGTTTTTGGGTGTAATAATATGAGCCTAAAATTCCTATCACTACCACAAATATTTTGGATCTCTATATTCATGAAAGGGAGAAATTGTGGTATATGAATCTATCCAATATATCTCCCACTTTGTTTATCATTGTTGTTTTCCATTTTCTTTAATTAGAAAATTGAAAGACATCAGATTGATTTATTCTAGAATCTACCATGGATCAAGGATTGAGACATAAGGATTTATGAGCTGCAGGTGATGGAGGTGGTAGGATTTACAGTGATTTAGGGTTGTAGGATTGGTCTATCTACGCAGGTCCTGACAGAGTCAGGAACCAGTACCTCCATTTTTGGGGAAGGGATTTAGTATGAGTGAGCACATGGACGGAGGGGAGCCACCCCCTATCCTAGGCTCAAAAATGGATATTGAGAAAGGAAAAGTGATAGTGAAAGGACCAGATCTCCACTCAGGGAAGGCAGGAGAAGGAATGAGAAGGGTAATCAAAGAAGGAGTCTTGAAGGGGGAATCCATGAAACTAGGGCACTATGTTCCAAAATAAAAAAAATAGATTCAAGGCTTCATATCCGCTCGGAACGGGTATGGGTGGAAATTCAATACATGAAAGAGCATGCCCGCATCAGTAAATTCATTAAGATATGGCCATCATAGATGAGATGGGTGTGGTGGATAACACAACCTGGAATCCCCAAGGACATTACGACCAGCAAATAGGGGAAAAAGAATTCTTCACGATCATATTCTTTAATGAAGTGGACATAACCATAATATTTGATAATGGGCCTTACTTCTTTAACTTAGTATGCCTCTTCCTCAGACCATGGAAAGAACATTTCAATCCCAATAAGGAAAAATTAACAATAGCCTCGATCTAGATTCGACTATATTCCTTACCAACATAATACTGGAAAGAATAAATACTCACAAATATTGGGAATATGTTGGGGATCTTTGTAAAAGTATCAAAACAAACCAAACATATGCGATACACCTCCTACATAAGGATATGCCTCTATCTGGAAATATCTAAGGATCTAACCCATGGGATAGAGTTGTATTAGGATGAAAAAAAATGGTTCCAAGTGATAGACTATGAACAGAACCCCTTCAGATGTAGAAGGTTCCATGAGCATGGACATCATTTCCATGATTTTCCACAAAACAAAAAACTGGGAGGCAACAAAGATCAATAAAATCAAGATGCAGAAGGTTTCACCAAAGTGGCTAACAAGAAAAGAACCACTAAGAAGGAAACCGGTCCAGAGATCCATAAGAAAATTCAGACTCACAACCGGTTTGACGCCCTACAAGCAGGAAATGTGGTGGACACCTAGAAAGAATGGCAGCTCCAAGAACACCAAGAACCATAGAAAACAACAAATTTGAAAGTCCAGACCCATGAATATACTAATGAAACAAACAATGAAGAGAACCCACCGCTTGAAAATGAAGGGGAGTAATATCATGTTGGAAGCAGTGTGCTCTACTAAAACACCAAATCATATTCCTCCTCAACAAGTCTCCCTTATCAAAAAATCCATCATAAATACAAAAACTATGAAGTTTCTAGGAATATCGTTAGAATCTCTCAAGGACCCGGATGGGAAAAATAAAGGGAAACAAGAAAAGAGAGGAATAAATAGTAATGTGCAATGAATCCAACTTATTGGGGAAAATTTTGTAGCCTTGGGGAAGTATCCAACCATATATGCATCCCTCAGCTCTGCACCCAAACAGTTTTAATATCCGGATCACATCGTGGAATATTAGAGGCTGTAAAATCCCCCTAAAGATACGTCTTCTAAAAATAATAATAAAAAGTGAAAAACTGGTTATCGTCTTTCTTCAAGAGACCAAGTGCTTGAAAGAAGAACTCAAAGTTGTAGGGAAAAATGTTTGGCATCCTAGTGAAGCTATTGCAGTGGATGTGAAAGGAGTAGTTGGGGGGATAGGAATATTATGGAACCCAAGGGAGGTGGCCCTCACAGACTTCATGGCCTCACATTTTTCCATTTCGGCATCCTTCCATATACTAGGTACGCAAACACAGGGATTCATTGCCAATATTTATGGGCCACCTCAGGCCAAGTAGAAGTTTAATTTTCTGGACTCCCTATGTACTGTAAGGACAGAGGAGGGGGGGAGACCATGGATTCTAGGAGGTGACTTCAACATGGTCAGAATCATAGATGAGAAAAAAGGAGGAATACAGAATTTAAATCCCATCAACAATTACTTTAATGAAGTCATTGAAAACCTCAATCTAGTCAATGTCAGAACATCTAACGGTATTTACACATGGAATAACAAGAGAGCATAGGAGATAGGCATAGCCTGTCATTTAGACCACTTTTCAGTATCAGAGTCTATAATGATGGAAGGTGGAGAACTGACTGTCGTGGTACTTCCATCATCCGGATCAGACCACTGGCCTATAAGTCTAGAATGGGAAAGAATAGGGGTGAACCTTTGAAGACCTTTTTGTTTCGAACAATTCTGGATCCTTCAACCCAAATTCTCAGAGAAACTCAAGAAATGACGGGGAGGCCTCCCACCCATTAAAGGAACTCTTATGTACCAATTCTAGAAAAAATCAAACTCCTGAAAGACAAAATCAAAACATGGAATAATTAATCCTTTGGAAATATATTCCAAGAAAAAAACCAGTTGGACGGAAAGATTCAATAGGTTTAAAAAAAGGGTATGCAACAAGGCTTTACAGAGGAGGTGAGAAATCAGGAGAAACTCTTGCTCCAAGAATTCAGTCTAAGAGAACAACATGAGGAATATTCTGGAAACAAAAATACAGGTTCTTCCACAAATAACGTAACACCAGGTTCTTCCACAAAGAAGTCATCCAACATTGACATGGAAATCGCATGGCAAGAATGAAAAATGAGGACGGGACTATTGCTGAAACCCAAGAGGAACTGGAACTTACCCTGAATACCTTCTTTTCCAACCTCCTGGAAGAGCCGAAGTGTGATTGGAATGAAGCCTAGACAAATTTTCTATGACATATTCCAAGGGTCATCATCGATGAACACAATCTTATTCTCATGAAGCCAATTGAGATGGAGGAAGTAGAAGTAATTGTCAAACAAATGGCTGATGGGTTCACTACGAAATTCTTTCATGCCTGTTGGGACTGGCTAAAGGAGGAAGTGTGGGTTATGGTCAAGGAATCTAGAAAATCATGCAGCATTCTGAAATCACTCAATGCCACCTTCCTTACGCTCATTCCCAAATAAAATGGTATAGAAGATCCTGGAAAAATAAGACCAATTGCCTTGTGTAATGTTATATATAAGATCATATCCAAGGTCACATCCAATAGGATCAGACCCTTGCTACCAATCCTCATATCACCAGAACAGGTTGGTTTCATCTAAAGGTGGCAAATACTAGATGCCATCCATTTGGTGCATGAAACCATTCATTCACTAAAGATCAAGAAAATCCCTGGTATGTTGCTGAAATGCAACCTATCAAAATCTTAAGATAAACTAAATTGGAAATTCTTGGCAGGTGTCCTTAGGACATTTGGCTTCTCAAACCAATGGAACGAGTGGGTAATGAAGCTAGTATCCTCAGATTTTTTTCCCTACACTGGTTAATGGGACACCACCACAGCACTTCCTGGTGTCAAGAGGGATTCTTCAAGGAGACCCATTATCTCCCTTCTTGTTCATCATCATTGCAGAAGGATGGGGCCCAATTCTCAAGAATTTGCGCAATGAGAACCAGCTTTGTGGGATTCATCTAAGTGAAGAGTTGGAACCACAAACCCACCAACAATTTGTGGATGATATAATGTTGATGGGACCTTCCACTGTCTAGGAGGCTCGAGGCCTGAAGAAGGGGCTTGATACCTTTCTAGAGGCCAGTGGGTTGGAAATAAACAAGGATAGGTCTCATGTGTACTTTTTCAACACCCCAAAAGTCACAAGACAAAACATTCTAAAAATTATGGAATTTTCAGAAGGTGTGTTACCCTATAAATATCTGGGTGCACCATTAGCGGATTCCACCATAAAACAAATATCTTGGAAGGATTTACTGGGTAAAATCAATAAAAATCTTATCCAAGTAGACTAATCTTGGTTAATTTGGTACTTCAAGCCATGCCTTATTACCTCTTCTCTATCCTGGATTCCCACAAATATGAAATATTCAAACAACCTTTCTTTAGGGGGAACTGAAGGACACAGGAAGTGGGCTCTGGTCGATTGGAAAACCTTATGTAAACCAAAGTAACTAGGGGCATAGGACTCAGAGACCCAGTTAGAATAAACAAAGTATTGGGGGAACTAATCTGGTGGAAATGAATTTCCCACTCTGAGGAAACATGGGCCAATTTGTAGCATGAGAAATATGTGCCACAGTGGCCGAAACAATAGTTGATCAAATTCAGGGAAGATACCCTAGGATCAAACATTTGGAAAGCTACCCAAGAAAATAGAGGACTTATACAAAGCCATATTTTTTGGGAGCTCAGAGACAGGAAGCCGACACTATTTATCTGGGATGCATGGCTATACAAGCCTTGTGTAGCAAACTAGGAAGATATCCCTAAATTACTCCACTATCTTCAAAAAATCCTGTTGAAATATGTCCAAGACTTTTCTGACCCCCTGTCAGTAGACAAACATGATAGGACATGGGAACCAGAGAAATGGTGGAAAGCTTGTGCCCCTGAGGATAACATTGAATAATTCTATCATGAACTATGCAATAGAAATATCCTTAAGGATATCGGGTTAGACAAGCTTACATGTGGGTATTCCAATGTGGGAAACTTAAATATCAAAGAGGCGATGGGGTTGCTGATGGAAACCCATGGAATGGAGAAGGAGAGGAAATGACAGAAAATATGGGGGGGGATGTGGTGGCCTAAGGTCACGGCTTTCAGCAGGTTACTTCTTAGAAGACGTATCCTCACATGGGACAATATTTATAATGGTGGGTTAATGGGACCGTCGAGGTGTTTCCTCTCTAAAGAAGCTAATGAAACTATCAATCATCTTCTCAATGAATTCCCAACAGCGGTCGCCCTATGGGAAAAATGAGAAGGAAAATTCAGGAAAAATTATAGACACAAGGGATGCCCAGACTTAACAATAGCTGACTTGCCGTAACAGGTATTTAAAAATGAAATATTGAATAGGGTGTGGGAACTATTCCCAGGATTCATTGTCTGGGAAATATGGAAAACTCAAAACAATTTTTTTTTGAAAACAAACATTGACACATAGAGGATATTTGGACTCTGATAGAAATTCACATTAAGGAAACTCTAACCCTAACCCATTGGACTCAGAAATCTAGCGAAGCAGACATAGAAGAATGACAAATTCTATATGAATCGGGGATTTACAAGGTACCTAGGAATAATGCATGCCTGTGAACCATGATCTCTTGCCCCTGCAGCTCTGATACATGGAAACATCTGGTGGATGGATCCTTTAAAATGAACTTCAATGGGGAAGCCAAAGGAAACCAGGACCTGCAGGTTTTAGAGGTGTAATCAGGAATTTAGAAGGGAAAGTTCTCGGCATTTTCTAGGGAGGTATAGGCACCAATACCAACAATATGGAGGAATTGGAAGGATTGGTCAGTGGACTAAAATAGGCTCTATAGCAACATAAAATGCCTTTTATTGTGGAAGGGGACTCCTTAATCATCATATCCATAGTAAGAAGATTACAACAAGGATCCACTGTAGAAAAGGTTTGTTTGAATTGGAGGTGGGAATGTTGACTTCCTAAGCTCAAGAGACTGTTAATCAGTACCCCGATGATCCATTTCCACCATGTTAGGAGGAATAGAGACAAGGTGGTGTATGCCTTAACAAATGAAGGGGTAGACAGAAGAACCTCCTTCCATGTAGAAAAGAGGGAGGATATAGTCAGTTGCATGCTTTGGAGACGTTACAAGGAGTTGGTAGAGAAGGATAATGGTAATGTTTCAAACAATACAAAGGATAAAAAGGATGACCCTCCACGTCAAGAGGTCGACAGGTGTAATCAAGGAAATTCATTAAATTCCCAGGAAGATACCTCCCTTCACATGCGTAGACACCACATTGCATCCAAGGGTCGCATGAAGGGAACATGATCACGAAAAATGGTGCCCTCTCACCCAATCCTTAGGAAGATGCGAAGGCCACAGGGGGGGGGGGGGGGGGGNGATGGATAGTGTAGAAGATGCCATGCTGCATCAATCTGGGAGGGATGGTCCTAGATTTTCCCTCGTTAAATAAGCATGCCTCATTCATCCTTAGAACTATATGAAGTAGGAGGAGGTACATCCCATTTCATGGAAATGGTTGGCCCCGCCAAGAGAATTTTCCATCATGCAGAAAAGAACAAGGAAGGTCATACACCGGTGAATAAAATGGGGAAAATTGTATGTGATTATACATGAGAGAAAGAAGACCAGGAGGACCTGTTTGCGATCAAGAAGTACAATGGGATTAATGCTAAAGATTTAGAGCATGCAAAGGGAGAAATTCACCCAGGCTCCATGAATATAGCGTACCTCACTTAGATGATAGGAATTTCCATTAATAACCCTAATGGGGATGGTATGTTCATGCCATATAGAAATAATCTTGCGAACAATAACCTGCAGTTTGTGTGCATAAGATCCCTCAGTAATTTGTTCAGGGAGTTAATGGTGCCTCCGTGGAGAGTTAGGAGATGACATGGGGACAGTGTGAGAATCGAGGTAGAGGGCCATACTTCTTCTATCTCTTCTCAGAAAGTACCAAATTGTTAGGATTATTAATCCTCCCTTCGTCAAATGTCTATTATATTAATTTAGCCTAACTTAGGAACCTTAATTAATTATTTGGGTCCACTAGTACAATTGGGTCCACTTGGCCTAATGGGGCCACATGTACCCATCACTAGAGTGTGGGGAACACTACTAGAGGTTAAATGCCACTTACTGCATGTGTATGCATAAGTTTGGGTACCTCCTAGACCAATCCCTACATTTTAGGAGCCACTAGGAGTCCCAGAACCAACCTACTTCAGTTAGTTGGAGTTAGTACTATTCAGTATTAGTTACCTCCTAGTTACTTTCAATTATTTCACAATCGGTTATCTAGTGCAAGCTTTGCACGGCTGCATATAGAGTAGGCACCTTTTCCCACCTACCACACTCGATTGCATTGAGTTAACTAGTTGTCACTGATTGATTGAGTTGTTGGACATCTGGGAGTTGATTTATTGGAATCTGATATTGATTGAGTCACCATGAGTTATATGGTCAGTTAGATACAGTCACATCTAGTGGATAGATTCGAATCCATCCCTAATTGTTTCGAATTCTTTTCCTGTGCAAACTATTGTAACACCAGATATTATTATTGTGAATGATACTGTAAATTCCTGAGCAATACTCATATGTTTCCTGTGTGGTTTGTTTTGTTCAGTTTGTATCTTCATTCAAAATTTACTACAAACATTATTATAACTATCTTCTTGAATATCTAAATGGTATTCAAATTATAATATGGTATCAGAGCCTTCTTAGGTAAGTTTCATGCTTGTTTCTCCCCATCGAACATCAAAAGCAACTGGGCTTCCACAGAAGTCCCCTATGATAATTTTCTAGGTCTGGATTTATTCAGAGCAGCGGAGAGGGTATGATGGACCTTGCAAATATGTTCATTTCTAGAGGAAAATAATTATTCTAACAGTTCAAATTTTTTAGTGTGTATTGCAGTAACAATTGACAGGTGCTACGTAGCTTGTGTGAAGTTTTTGTAGTCTTTCAGCCGAAGAAATTATGAGTTCTCAAACTCATGAACCACAGATCCTCACAAATTCCAATTATTTTTATTGGAGGATTAATATGTAGCTATCCTTGTGCAAGCATGGATATCATAGGATCATACATGGGTGGGAGCCTAAGCCCCATCAACCAATTGAAAGGAACAAGTTTCTGAACCATTGTGATGAAGCATTTGGGTACTTATGTACTTATATATCCAGAGATATCCTCTTCCACCTGTAAGGCTTGAGCACTCCTAGAGAATCCTTGGAGAATATTGATAGCTTGTTTAACAAACAAGATGAGCTTCGAGGACACATTCTAGAGAATGAGTTGGTATCTTTACATCCTAGCAATTTCAAGACTATTAAGAAATTCTTTACCAAATTCAAGTCTCTTTCACTTCAATGCAGACAGTGTGGAATAGAACACAAGGATAAGAAAAATGTCCTTTCCATACTTAGAAAACTAGGCCCTCAGTATTATGTATTTGTTTCTATATTTCATTCCAAGTAGGATGGCTTCCCTCATTGGAAAATTCCCTCATTAGATTTTTTTTTGAGTCCTTAATAAAGGACCAATGCAAGTTGATTCGAATGGGAATCATCAAGACCTCCAAATATCAAGCTCTCCTAGTTACTGACTCTTCCAAAATGCAAGCAAAGGAGAAATCAAAGAAGAAGGATCCAAAAGCAGCTGATTCAAATCCCAAACGGAATCAACAAACTTTCGAAGGGGCCTCCGGCTCTAAGGGAGGAAGTAGTTTGAAAAGAAGCTATGTCCCTATTATGAATTGGGGTATCATCTTGAAGATCATTATATGAGGAAGGAACTTGATGAAATGAAAAATCTTCTCAAACATCATAACATTGCTTCCCTAAGAGAAAAGAAGCATGATGAATAACCACAGACAAAATATACTGAAAGGTGTCATGCTTTGAAAGAAACTATATCTCCATCCTCGGCATACAT
This sequence comes from Pseudotsuga menziesii, assembly GCA_001517045.1. Classification (NCBI taxonomy): domain Eukaryota; kingdom Viridiplantae; phylum Streptophyta; class Pinopsida; order Pinales; family Pinaceae; genus Pseudotsuga; species Pseudotsuga menziesii. Next base: position 667,226 of record LPNX011063078.1, read on the forward strand.
AATAGATTCTAGAGCTTCCAACCACATGGTTGCTTCCAAATAATCCTTCACTACCCTCTCACTATCAAAGGAGCCTAACATTTACATGGAAGATGATTCCTAGATTCCAACAGAAGGAAGGGGCTCAGTCAGAGCGAAGCATGGTGAGTTCAAGAGTGCCTTATATGTGCCTTTCCTTGCTACTAACTTGCTATCTGTTTATCAAATGAATCATATAGGATCTCCAAAGAGAGTTACATTAGATTTAGAGGCAGTTGATATTACATAAAAAACCACTGGAAAACTTGTAGTGAAAGGTATTGCAAATCACTCTGCCAAAGCTTATGAGTTCTCACATTTCTTACCTATTTCTCCTCCTACAGCTTTATTGTCTCATGCTAACAACACCAACAATATTTGGAATGAGAGATTTGACCATCTCATTTTCAAATATATGAAGCTACCCCACAATGATAAAATGGTTGAAGGTTTTCCCTCCATCCAAACTTCCGATGGAGTATGTGTTGGTTTCTTGGTAGGTAAGCATCCGGAAAAGAAGTATGATGTTGGGAAGGAACATAGAGCTTCCTCTCCACTTGACTTGATACACAGTGATGTAACAAGACCTATGCCCACAAAATCCATTAATCGTTGTAGGTACTATTGGATCTACTTCATGAAACAAAAAGAAGAAGTTTTTGAGACTTTTAAAGTTTTTAAGGCTATGGTTGAGAAGAGTTTCAATAAGAATATCAAGTCAATAAGATCTAATAAAGGAGGAGAGTACATCAAAGGATACTTCTAGAGTTTCTGTGAATCAAGGGTGATTTGAATGGAACACACAGTTCCATACACACCATAGCAGAATGATGTGGATGAGAGGAAGACCAGATCACTGAAAGAGATGGTGACATGCCTTCTCCATGCCAAACATCTACCTCCTTCTCTTTGGGCTGAAGTAGTAAACTGTGCTTCGTATTTGCAGACTAGGGTGCCCCACAAGTTAGTGATGGGGTCACTCCATTCGAAGCACTACATGGGTATAATCCCAATGTCTCTCATCTGAGAGTTTTTGGTTCCAAAGGTTGGGCCAGAACACCACTTGACAAGAATAAGGCCTTCCAAGCCCAAAGTGTTGATGTATTTGTAACTTCGGAATGTATTCACTTATATATTTTATATTGTATTTCATTTTACCTCGATGGAGATGTTTATTCCTCTGATCAGGAGAGTCATTAATATGATAAATTCATTGAGGTTAACCCTCCATTATAAGTGGGGGAAATAGTCAACAGTTGAGGGGTATTAGGGTTATTAGACTCTCCTAGAGAAGTCATCCCTGTAGAGTAATTGTCAATTGGAAAACTAGTATAAATATAGAGTGAGACTCTCTATTTGAAACACACATTCACTCAACTCTAGCGCATGAGTGAAAGAAGACGAGCTCACATAGGTGAGAGAGAGAACAGTTGTCAGAGATCATCTTTGTGTTTTTGGGTTTTACTTTTGCTATTGGTGCTCATTCTATCTTTGAGGAACTTGTGGGGTTTTCTCCTTTATGGTTTTCCTGAGGAAAACTCTTTCTGTATCTTGTCTCTTTTGATTATTGTTGTGCATGTTATTCTCTATAATAAGATCCTAGATCGTATTGATTAACTGATAAAAATCTAACATGGTATCACAACTAACCTGAGAAGAAGACATTGTGCACGTGCATAAGCTAGGGATTCTTATTTTTTGGGTCTCTCTCCACATATCATCAATAAAAGGAGGCTAGGTTGAATCTCCATTAAAGGGCACATCTTTTTGTCAAAGTAGAATATCATTCTAATCATTTTTAGTTTTTGACCTACCACTACAGCGGGAAATTTGGGATTTTCACAGAAGTGGAATTTTTGAGTGAGCCCACCATAGGATTTCTCTCCTCCTCAAAATCAAATTTTAGAGACCAAGATTGAATTTTTTGGTTGGGAAGAACTCCCAAAAAGTCAAACCCTAATTTTCCCCTAAACTAGAAAACCAACACTGTGGAAGATCGACTCTTGATCTAGTTCCGGCATCTCAAGTTGGTAAGATCTAATTATTTTGTATTTCCATTTGAGGTTCTCATTTGAGATGTCTCATCACACCAATCTTGATGAAAATATTGAAGGATTTGAAAACTTTCGACCATGGAAGTATAGGATCTCGCTGGTTCTTGAATAAAATGAATTGGACACCTACATAAGTGGAGAATTTCGAGTTCCAGAGGGAGATGAGGCTAAATCCTTACACAAGAAGAAATTGGTCAAGGACAAGAGGATTATTGCTAATTCTATCAAGGATCACCTTATACCATAGGTGTCTTTCCTAAAGACACCTAAAGAGATGTTTGATTCCTTGACCAAGCTATTTGAAGGGAAGAATATAAATTGGAAGAGGAATTTGAGAAACGAGTTGTTGGAAAGGGGTTTGGGGCGAGTGAGTTGCGTAGCGTCACGGTAGCTGTGCAAGCTCATGCGATACCATGCAAGGGCAGATTGGCACGATAAGCGGAAGAGTAACCTCTTTTTGAATATTTTATGTATATTTTGACAAAGTTTTTTTCAATAGGTCAGTAGCGGTTAGAATTCAGTTAGTAGTGGACCCTAAATGTAAAGGCTTAAGCCTATTTATAGATCTATTTTGAGGAGATAAGGGAAAGGAGGAGCAGTTGTGAGCAATTGTATGTGATTGTATGTGCGATTGTATGGGATAAGATCTGGTGCGATCTATTTTATGGAGAATTTTCCGTCTTAACTGTGATTTTATCCGGGTTTCTTCCTGATGTATGTAGTCTCTGATTTTGGAGAAGAATTGTGTAATGTGGTACATTTGTGCAAGATTAATATGATGCAATGAGTATGGATGAATTCTTGTATGTTGTTATAGATTTTTTATGATGATGCAACTCTCTTTTGTTACAATGGCATAATATAGATGCGATTCACTCTCTTTCTGCTATATTGCTGCGATCTATTGCTTTTATGTTGATGCAATCTATGTTTCTGTAACTATTTGATGCTCTATGAGTAATGATATTCCATGAATAATGCTGTGATATTGTGATACTGTGTGATGATTGCATAATTTATGGTGTCCCTCCTTCATATCCCCATATCCTCCTCTCCCACTGTCGAAAACTTGGTTCTGATAGCTCTCCCTTGAATGCCTCGGGTGAGACCTCATCTGCTCCGTAGATGTTGCTGGGTAGGGTAAAACCTAACTAGGCCGGTGCTCAAGGAGATTACATGGCAGGGGGTCGACAGAGTGGGAACCCCTGTCGATGAAGCTTTGTTGGTGGGCTTCGCCAACATATGGTTCCATTGTCGAGACCGAGTTGCAAATAAGAGGGGGATATGTTTTGGAATCTAAATTGATAAGAGATCAAGGGATGGTTTGATCTGAAGTTGCGGGAGTTTGCTGAAGCCGAAAACCAAAATCCTAAGATGTCGACGGGCCACTAGTTGGATAGATATATTCATGATGGTCTTGATGAATGGTTCTTTTGTGAATTCCCTATACTCTTGCATGAATGGTTGGCAAAGTTCAGTGGAAGACAAACTTTCAAGGAGGAGAGCTGACATCCTGGACCCCAGAATTGATCCAGGTGCTACAAGAAACCAGTAATAAGGAATCATGAGCAGTCGAGGTATGGTTGGATAGTATCTTAGAAGGATACATCGCTGAGTTTTCTGTTGATACTAATAAATATTTTAGTGAAGCAAAAAGGGAGTTTTTCAGTGGACCACATGGAAGATTATTGTTGTCACTGCAGTTGTCCATTAATAAACTAGTCTCTGAAAAGGGTATCCTAAAGATGGACCAAGAGTAGTGGAACTCTGGTGTGAGGGGGATGTAGGCACTGTGACAGAAAGGGGGGGAATGCATAAGGAAATAAAGGGTATATGGGCATGATTTCTGAAGAGAATGTTAAGGTCGTCAAAGAAACAAGTCGTTGTACAAGGTGAAGAGCAAGGTTTTGAGAAAAGAGGCAGAGGATGGGAGAAGGTCTTGTTGAAGTCGAAGAGCGATACCATGAAGAAAAACCACACAGGACGAAGTGAAATTTTTGTGATGATGAGAACATATAGGTCCAGGCTACACCTGGAAGAACAACAGGATTGAACCCCTACAGTAATGTGCCTACTCCTCCGTGCACTACTCCACCACAAGGAAGGAACGCGCATTCTACGTCGAATTTCTCGACGTGTTAGCAACAGTCTAGTAATAGAGCACCAGTAGGAGGAAGAAGGTCCAGAATGATAGGAGATGAAATGAAGTTGTTGATATTCAATGGAAATGGCACCGACGATCAAGAGTAGTATTGGTTCTTATGTGAAGCAATGTGGACTGCTTGACAAACTATCGATGATGATGCCAAGAAAATTCAGCTAGCCACTACTCTAAGGGACTGCACATTGGAATGGTTTATGAGATTCACACAGGTGACTCAGGGAGGTACTGCAAAAATAATGGACGAGATCAGAACAGGGCTATTTGAGGAATTTAAGAAGCTAAAGTCTGAAGCTTAGTACATTACTGAATTGAAAGAGATCAAACAATTCCCCAATGAAACGATTTGGGACTTTGATCAGTGATTTAAGACATTGATGGCTTGGGTCAGTTTTTAGATGAGTGATGTTCAACATAAAGAATGGTTTATCGTGGTGCTTGTCCCTCATATCTGACAACCATTAATGCAGAAAAATATTGCGACGTAGAGCGAGGCTGTAGAGACCACGATGAAATTGGAGGCATCGCCTATAGGGGAAATCATTGTTGGAATGAATCAGATTCAGGTGTAGTTGGCCAATTTGACACTGCAATTGCAAGACATCAAAAAGGCCAAGAAATATCGCGATGATATTTGGTGCACCCGTTTCCATGCAAGAGGACATACCAAGGGTACCTGCCTGACATTTCAGAATTATTTTCTGTCCAGAGCCCCCAATCCATTGAGTGGTGCTGGTGCACCATGGTGTTGCATCTATCAGGTCTATGGGCATCGACACGAGAACTATGATTACATGCAGAAGATAGTTACCAAAGAATAAATTTTGTACTATACATTTTGTCGATCAGTTGGACATGACGAAAAAAAATGCCACGCTTGTGATTTGCTCTAGGAAAGGACATATGATTCATACTTTGTGAAAGGGGAGGACCCCCAGACAGCGCAAGCAAAGCCGCAAGTAGTACAGCCAGTAGCACAGGTACCTTATACTCCACCACCTCTGTTGTAGTTTGTCCCTATGCAACCACATCAACAGTTTATTGCACATCCGCAGTTCTCACCACAACCACAAATGGTGGTACAACCACAGTATAACTAGGCACCGCGACCTCAGTATAATCAGCCGCAATATGTTCAAGCCGTGTAATATGTCCAGCTGCGACCTAACCCACCATGGAAACAAATGGCCCAACCACAATATCAACAAGGAGGAGCCTGAGGAGGATTTCGTGGAGGTTTCAGAGGTTGAGGAGGAGGATTTCACCGCGGGGGAGGACGAGGCCGTCAATTGGTCTAATTCTATACCTATGGGGTATTTGGGCATTACCAGAGGGAGTGCCCTAATGCACAGTGCACATACTATGTAGCTAGCGACCATAATGTTGAAAGGTTACCTCAGTTGATTGCAAAATGGTAGGCAGGACAAATTCCTCAGTTACATAATGCGTAGAATCAGAATCCACCCGCATTCCAAGTATAGAACCAACCGATAATGTAGAACTAGGTCCCATCATAGACTCAAAATCAGAACCCGCCTCAGACATAGATTGAACCGATGAATCAACCACTACACCAGAACTTGCCTATGAACTAGGGATCGATAGCTACCACTATTCAGGCCGAACCATGGATGAAGGATGTTGACATTGGGATTGTCACTCGCGTTGGTGTGACAACTAGAGATAATGGACCGCAGCTACAATTTCGGCTCGTTGGTAAGAATAAGGTCTCATTTTATATTGTGATAGAGAAAGATACCTTCTTTGACACAAAGAATGAAATCGAGAGAAATTCGGGTAAGTTACCAATTATTGATATGCCTTCTGCTTTTGACCCCTCCGTAGAAGCAGGACCATCATGGCAGTATGGTACCCTGCGCAAGTTCTTTGAGAGTTTTCTATCACTGGCGAGGGACTCAGATGCCCTTGTCGAGCTTGAGACATTATTGCACCTCCTGGATAAGATAGTGAAGGATTCTGCTGTGAATTCCTTGCAAAAAAAGAAGACCGACAAGGAGATGAGGATGAATATCTAGATTGGAGATTATGAGGTTGAATTAGTCATTTTGGAACTTGGATCAGATGTAAACATATTGACAAAGCAAACCTAGAAATTGATAGGAAATCCAACATTGGGATGGTCCCCGGTACAACTGCATTTAGCAAACCAGGTGAAGGTTCAGCCCATTGGTCATGTTTCAAACTTCGTTGTCAACATTGAAGGTATGAAAACATGTGCTAACTTTGATGTGATAGAAGTTATAGGAGATGGTGGTGCTATCCCGCACTACTAGGAATTGGATGGGATAATGATAGCATGGTAGTTATCAACTTCAAAAAACGTGTTATGACATTTGAAAACCAGGATGTTAGGGTCATTGCTCCTACGGACCCTCAGGAAGGATGGTGATATATTGAACCTGTAAAGGATGATTTCAGGAGAAGTTGGGATCATGGTTATAACATCTTCAAGGACTATATCCATCCAACCATTTATGGTGAACTTAAATGGCACAACGCAAGTTTTGCGTCCTCCAACTGTGATGATGCTCTAGAAAATTGGTAAAATCGGTTGCATGAGGTATCAGTCAGAAAATGAGGGTTGATTACACAGTCTCTTTGACATGTTGCAACTGAGACTGTTGGGTTGCCCATTTATGAAGGATTGCCGGGACTATCTGAGTTCTTTCAGAATAGAAGGTGTTTGGCCCGCAATGGATACTGGCTCTTGATTTAGCACTAAAGGTTACTCTGGCTCGATGGTGGGAAACACACAAATGGATGATCCATGACTGGGAACAGTGCCACAGGTTGATGATGGTCTGCTTTGGCGATGTAGAGGTCTATCATGCTGGGAGATACAATGGACAAAATGACCCCACCAGTCATTTGATCGAGTGTCAGACGTTATGGACATCAAAACCTAGAGATGAGTGGGTTCACGCTTTTTTTCATACTCTAGAAGAGATGCCAAGATCTTGGTATGTGGCAGCAAAATTGTGCAGAACCATTACCACTTGTGAGGAGTTGTTAGTTTTCTTTGTGCAAACGTTTAGCTTCTAGGACGCCAACCCCGAGGTATGTAATGCTTTGCATATTATTAATGATGTAGTACTAAAAGTCATCCCTGTTGCATACCCAGTTGATCCACATGCAAATTTCTCCATCCAATCCATGATGAAGTGATACAACTTGTCCAGGGAACCTAAAGATGATGATGAGCTACGGAATGTTAATATTCCATAGTTCGAAGGAAGCTGTGGTGTCACAGCTCCTGACGTACCGATGGAATCGATGAACCAACCGCTGAGGATTTGGAAAGTTAACATTTTTTTTTGTTGGAAAAGTGGTGGACCCCCCCCCCAACTAGCAGGGTTTCCATTGGCTAGGTAACCACAAACCAGGGGCATCTAAGCCGTCAAAATCACCCAAGGATCGCACCCAGCCTAGACCGCACCAACCCTTAACATGGTTGGATTTTTTGATATTCGACGGGATTAGAACCGGAGACCTTTCAGCTTAGGGGGTGTCTTAACCATACCCCGCCACCAATTGTTCTACATATTACAAATAGGATTCAAAAAGTTAACATTGGGTCAGAAGAGAATCCTAAATTTGATAATGTCAGAGACTATTGGGGTGAAGAGACGATGGCAAAAATCATAGATCTACTACATGAATTCCATGACCTTTTACCAACACGATTTTTAGAGATGAAGGGGATACTCGACGAATTAGGGGAAATGAAGATTCCACTCAAGACAGATGTGAAAAAAGTACGCCAAAGGCTGTATAGACTGAACCCACGATACAAGGATCAAGTGAAAGATGAGATCGATCGGATGCTCGATGCTAGGATCATCGAACCTGTAGAAGAATAAGAGTGGATAAGCCTAATGGTGGTCCAAGATAAGAAGACTGGTGAAATATGCATCTATATCGATCTGAGAAAGTTGAATGATTCATGTGTACATGATCCGTTCCCGACCCCTTTTACAGATGAAGTCTTGGAAGCTGTAGGTGGCCAGGAGGTATATTCCTTCATAGATGGCTTTTCGGGATACCACCAGATCCAAATTGCGAAGGAGGATCACCATCAGATTACATTTGTCACTGAGTGGGGTTGTTTCCAATATACTGTCATGCCATTGGGGCTGAAGAATGCACCCGCTGTATTCTCCCGCGTAGTCATCGTTGTATTTAAATGTTTTACTCAAAAATTCCTGCAGGTATATATGGATGATTGGACCGTCTATGGCCCGATTAAAGACCATCTAGACAATCTACGATTGATGCTGGAATGGTGTAGACATCATCAGATTGCATTGAATTCAAAAAAATGTGTTTTCGATGCACCCTTTGTACTTCTACTTGGGCACATCGTATGCAAAGAAGGTATGTTGGTAGATCTGGTGAAGAATGCACTGATCCTTAGTTTACCACCACCGATGAATGTAAATATGCTCCAGGAAATAGTGGGACATATGGGCTACTATCACAAGTTTATAAGAGGATACATTGCGATTAAAGAAACATGTTGCATTTGAATAGACTTCAGAATGTCAAGGAAGCTTCGAAACCCTATAGGCCAAGATGGCCTCTGCACCAATACTGGTTTTTCCTGATTGGAATAAAGAATTCCATGTGCATGTTGATGCTTCTTCTACTACGCTAGGGGTTGTTCTTGCGCAACCAGGCCAAGGCGACTTGGATCATCCAATAGCATATGCCAGTAGAAATTGATCATTTTCTGAATGAAATTATACCATGACTGAAAGGGAAGGCCTGACGATGGTTTATGCTCTACAAAATTTTAGGCACTATTTGTTGGGCGGACATTTCAAGATGTTCACTGATCATTTTGCTTTACAATACCTAGTCAATAAGCCTATCTTGTGGGGGGAGAATTTGTAGGTGGTTGCTTTTGTTCCAAGAGTTTTATTTTGAAATAGTGGTAAAGCTAGGATGGTTCAATGCTGGCCCGGATCATCTATCACATGTTGTGAACGGTAAAGAACCAACCAATATTGATGTTGGATTTTCAGATGTGCAATTGTTCTGAGGTGACGTTGAAGATGATAACTATGCACTAATTATTTAGTTTTTGTTTACTGGTGTCACCCCAGCAGACACGTCGACTAGCCAAAAGAAGCAGCTGGTTGTAAAATGATCTGATTTTCAACTAATTGCTGGACAATTATATAAACTTGGACCGGATGAAATTTCATGACAATGCGTCTTACCACATGAGCAGGGTCCCATTCTAGAAGAAACACATGTAGGGATCGCGGGAGGTGACTATGGAGGCCACGATACTGAACGAAAAGTGTTGCGTGCTGGGATATGGTGGCCGATGTTGCATAATAATGCCACAGACTATGCAAGGAACTGTGATGTCTGCCAATGGGTTGGTAAAACATTGCGGAGGGATGAGATACCACTGGTGGTGTAGGTGGATTTGTAACCATTTGATAAATGGGTTGTAGACTTTGTGTGTCCTATCAATCCACCAGGTAAGCACACTAGCACCCTCTGTATTATTACTGCAGCTGACTACCTGACTCGGTGGGCAGAAGCTGCACTAGTCACTGATTGTACCACTGCAATAGCAACATGGTTTATTTTTTAGAACATTGTGACACGATTTGGGTGTCCTAGAGTCCTAATGAGCGACCAGGGAAGTCACTTTGTCAAACAGATGGTAAAATCACTAACCGAGGAGCTCCATAAACAACATAAGAGGAGTACACCATACCACCCGCAGGAAAATGATACTATTGAGGCCTTCAACAAAATTTTGGAGACAACGCTGACCAAGGTATGTAATGATAATTGTGATGAATGGGATTTAAAAATTCCTGCAGTTCTATGGGCCTATCACACTACTTGAAAATGGCTAATAGGTCAGACAGTCATTCCTATGGATTATATTGTTCCCAGCTTACGCATTGCTACGACAATGGGCATGGATGATACAAAGGAATTAGAAGAACATGTTGTGCAATTGAGTCATCTTGAAGAAGATCATTTCATCATAGGCTTCCAGCAGCAGGTTGTGAAGGATCGACAGAAGGCATGGCATGATCACCATACTAAGCACAAATAGTTTGCGATAGGAGATTTGGTACTGTTATATGACAGTAAGTTCATCAAGCATCTAGGTAAGTTACAAATCCATTGGTTAGGTCCCTATCTTGTTCAATCCATTACATTTGGAAGTGCAATTCAATTACAACAGTTAGATGGCACAATGTTGCCGAAGCTCATTAACGGGAGTCACTTGAAGCCCTATAGAATAGGGTCGATGATGCACACCACATGAGGTGTTGAGGATTTATATAAAAAAAATGAAATGAAGATTTTAGTTCAGCAGAGCAAGGAAAGCCCCGAGGGAGAGGCTGTACATGGTTAAAATTGTTAGCGGTAACTGGTTGACCCTTTGCGACAATTGCAGGGCTATGGGGTGATCAAATCAAGTAATAAATGTAGGTAGTTAAACCAGTTGGCTAGCGATGCTTGTTGAAGCGACCCACATTAATGAGTGATTCGACCGTTAGAAGAGTAAGATCACCGATGGATTTGACGTCATTAATACTCGATGTTATCTCTCAAATAAAATAAATTTATTTTTGATAGTATGAATAATTTAAATGATGCAATGAAGGATATGAAGATCAATAATAGTTTTGAAGACCTCTATTTTTTATGCAAATTTCATGAAGTTGTGGTTTCGGTGGCTTGGGCGAGGATCAGAACATCTCATTAGCTACCGAAAGATGGAAAATAAATAGTAGGTGGAAGACCCCTTCGGCAGATAGGTGTATTGCTGAAACTATTTAAACCATCGGAACATTTTTCAAACATAAATCGGAAGCTGTGAAGACTTTAGATCAGCAAGCTACTTCTCAACAGGGCCACAACGGTGGAGGAAATACAAACTAAGAGTTTTGATGGAGAGAGGTTTTGAGCTCCGATTGCAGACAAAATCAGTTCCGAACTAAAAAAATTTAACAAATCGGTGAGTTAGTTCTCAAAGGCGCCGCAACAGTGGAGAATATAGTGACTAAGCATTATGATTCAGACTTCCAATGACCTCTGACAGCGATGAAATCAGATCAGAAGAACTAAGGATTAAGCAGCGGTGAGGTAACGCTGAAAGGTGCCGAAATGTCGGTGATATGAAAAAGTAAAATGCCACCAAAGTCAAGTAACAGAAGTCAGAAATTGAAAAGACTAAACTGTCAGCCAAATAGTTCATTGTGGAGCCGCAATGACGAAAGAGAAACTTACTATGGGTTCCAAAACAATACAGACTCATCGACGTCAAAAATTTAAAGGACTAATGATCGGTGAGCTAGTTCCCTAGGGAGCTGCAACGTCGGAAAGGCTAAAGACTAACCGGTGGTGAAATAGTGTTGAAGAGTTTCAACAGTGTCATTGTCAGAAGACACTAGTTGTCGGCACAATAGTCCACTAATGAGCCGCAACTACGGATAAGAGAATGATTAAAGGCTCCGATGGAAACTCCTACTCACCTCCGATAGCGATGAAAGTAGTTTGGGATTTGAAAACACTAAGGTCATCGGCAAAATAGTTTGCTAAGGAATCGAAAGAGCGGAAGATATACAAACCATAGGTCCCGTGAACGTATAAAAACTTCGACATCAGAATGTGGAATCACTAGCTGTCGGTAAGATAGTTCAATGGGGAGCTGCAACGGTGGAAAAAGAACAGACTGAAGCCTCTATGATCAGATGAAAATTTCCACGATCGGAGGGACTAAAGACTAAGTAGCGGTGAGTTAAAGCTGAATATTTTCGTAGTGTTGGTGTCGAAACTTGGAATCACTAATCGTCGGCACAATAGTCCACAAGGGTGCTAAAACTATGGGAAACCAATGGACTATGGGTTCCGAGACAACATAGGCTCATCAATGATCGCAGGTTCTATGGGCTATAGACTGGAAAGATAAATCCAAGCAACTCCGCGGTGTCGGTGAGGCGATGGGAAAGGCTTCCGATTGATCAACCGAAAATCATTCCAATAGTGCAACAATGGGAAGTGATCGGCGATCGAGAGAGCTGAGAACTACAGATCAATGAATTTAGTTAGTTTCACCTCTGAAACTGCGGCAGTGTCCATGAAGAAAGTCCTGATGCACTAGCTGTCACAGCTCCCAAGCGTCGATGAGCTAATGATGGAGAATGGTATAATATAGATTCAGAGCGCCGATTAGCTAAACGAAAAAGCCTCCGATCGATGACGGGGTAGTAAGGCTATAAATTGCGGAAACAGTGGGACTTGGAGCACTGAAGCTGTAGCAAGCATTCAGACTTGAGGCATCGAGGAAATAGAAGACAAAGCTTCCAATCGGTGACAAAGTAAAAATCAGGTGAGAGAAACAAGGAAAAGCACTTCAGTTGAACATTGATACACTAGCTGTTGGCAGCAATTCCATAATGTACCAGCAGTGGTGGTTGTCAACTACTACTTCAGTCACTAAAAGACTACTCAGTGAACTAGATCTTCATAGTAGATGAACAAATTGTTAGCAAGGGTTTGAAGCCCTAATTGGGAAAAAACTATGACTTTCATTTATTTTTGATGTAAACAGACAGGATTTTCAGGATCTGTAAAATTTGTAAAAGGCTAGAAATCCCATGATTATTTCATTAATAAAGGTTCGAATATGGGGATTTATGAGCCTGTTCCATTTTCAAGAATCTCATCTGGTTTATTCTAAGTATAAGATCTTTTGTTGTGATTTGTTCAGCCATCTCTTTCTTTACTGTGTTTATTTCCTGAATGTGCATTTAGGTAATTTTCAGATTTATTAAAGGGCTGATAGTTGTCATCCTATTGGTTATTTAGTGATATTTGATTTATAAACACCATCCTCAGTAGGATTTAGCCATTTATGTGCATATGTTATGTGTGTAAGTCTGCCAGCCTAGTGAGTTCTCCATCCCTGCACCTTTTTGTAAAACTACTGAACAAGTTGTAACTAAAAGCCTTGTGATTGAGTAGAGCTTCATGCATGTCTTGAGAGTGAGAGGTTATATAGGTTATCCGGCTTGATCCAATTCCAAAAAAACCCAAAAAATAGTTTAAGTTACTGGGCATCCTTGAGCTACAACCTAGAGGAGTTTCTTGGAGTGATAACACCCGATTTGGCAATAATGGTGAAGTTAGATTTGGTAATTATGGATTTGGGTTGGAAGTGGCTATAAAACACCGTACGAGATGCGTCAGATGGAATTCTTCAGTTGCGTGAGCAGAAGTAGAAGGTGAATTTTGTGTAGAAGTGTTGAGTGAAGTGTAGTTTGAGCTATCAAGTGTATTTCCAAGTTTTAAGGGGTAAGGGATGCTGAGCGGCCTTGATGCCATAGAAATTTATAGTGAGTACGAGTCCCCTATTTGACCCACAACTATGGAAGAAGAAACCATGAGTATTCCAGTGGGTTCATTTTCCATTCCTAAGTGGAAGCGGAAGACTCAAAGACCTAGTCCTACGCCACCAGAGAAGAGGCAAACTTGCACATATGCGAAGATGCGGGGAGAAGGCACTGCACAGATTGGGCCATCGAGCTCAAGAGCTGTTTAGTTCAGGGCACCTCAGGATGTCTCGATGCATGATATTTTGGGATACGTCACTCCTACGCAACCATGAGCCAATCCACGACAGCCGTCGAAGAATCAGAAGTACCCACCAAAGTTGCCAGTGCTGTCGAAAGGGATGACGTACTCGGTCAATATCATCCCTGTGTTGATAAAGCTCAAGTTTGACGATCATGACCTGCTCTTGCTTAAAGATATCTGGGATGAGCCATATGAATCCATCCCTATGGTGCATGGTGGCCCGATTCAACAAATTCTGAAACCATGGGCTAGTGGGTTAGACAAATCTGGGTTATTGGGGCTCATCAATATGCCCCATTTTGACCACTTGAATGAAGCACATGTGTGTGTGAAGAAAATGTTGGTGTGCTTCCATGGAGGGACACTTTGGCTAAATACACAAATCCATATCACAGTCGACTTGATTTCAAGCATTACTAGTTTGTTGAAGGCTGGGGAGGACCCGTCGCAGCATATTCGTGGAAGAGATATGGAAAAGAAACTTGCCAAGTAGCTGAAGTAGCACTTTGGTTTATAGTGGGATGGTCATGCTTATTGCATTGATAGTATTAAATCGTAGATGATGTGCATTGGTGCAAGAATTCTGGCCAGCAAGGTTGTTCCCAGCAATCGACCAGTCCAATGCAATTTGGGTGTTGTCGCTCGTGCCCATAAATGTGTTGAGGGGGTACAAATGAATTAGTCCTTATTTTTGTTAAATCAGTTGCTTGAAGATGCACTTGCCGCTCAAACTGGGTGGCCCTTTTCTTATAGTTGGATGTTGATTCTTATCGCTCTTGTTGCTTGGATGGAACCTGAATACTACCAACTAATGGTAGTTGAGGCATTCAAGGTTTTTCGTGGTGCCTGTTATCAGAACCTATGGTGGGTTGAAGAGCCTAGTAAAAAAATAGACTATGCCATTCATTTCTGGATCTATTGGGAAGCGCTGCAGGCTTCCACCATTTCTATTCCTAGAGTGTCTCCCTACATTGCGGCCAAGTATCAGCGGATCCTTCGGTTTGCTATTGGACCTCACTCCATTCATATTCAGGCCAGGAGGGACCCTGATCGGTAGTGGCTGCCATTGCCTTATAAAGTCACCATGGAATATTTGGATACTATTGTGCAAGACTGGCTAGTGGATTGGCGTGTCCCGGTGAGTCAGGAGGAGTTAGCTAAGGAGCTACCCCCGGATATCCCTGAAGACCCTGCTCCACAGGAATTGAGCACCCATGACTCCGATAATGAGTCATCGACAGATCCTGAAGATGTGGCACAGCGCATGTGGGAGGAGAATCACACCAAATGGCATCAGGAGTATGAGGTGGGTAGTGGTACCAAATCAGGGATGGAAGACCAGCTGCAGCAGCTTATAAAAGATGTCACAGATTCATTTACGGCTGTGACTATGATGATCCATGAATCCAACCATGAAGAATTTGGCGTGGTAAGAGATAGGCTAGAGTCCATTTTTGATATTATTTCCAAAAAACCATCAGTAAGACCTCTGCTATAGGATAACCCGTCGATCAGCACTGAGCCCCAGGCTAGGAACATGCAAGTTCCCCCGACTACGATCGACATCAGCAATGAAGTTCACCAGCAGCTGCACCCAATCCAGAGCGTGACTTTGGATCTGAACAAAATGTCAGCTATAACGTTGTTTGAGTTGTAGCATGGGACTGTATTGGATTTGGTGGCATAGAAAAAAGACTTGGTTGAGGGTTATGTCGAGTCCCAGAATACCACTGAGAAGAAACAGAAGGAAGCAAAGGAGCCGTGCCAGGTTCGCGTGTAGTTGACAGAGGAAAAATTACAAGAAATCAACCAATTAAAGGCGATGCAGGTTGAGTTGCAGCGGAAGGCTGCTGAAGAGATTACCGACCTCAAGAAGGTGTAAGACCACCAGATTGTTGAACAGGTTCAGCTGTGTGCACAATGCAGTGAAGTTGAGTAGGCTATTTCTGATGCCTGCCAGAATATTTTTGACAACACCATGGGGCTCACCCCAGTCAAAAAGGCCAAGCAATTGGGGCAAAACTCTGGTTCAAATTTAGGATAATAACTTGCTGCTCCAGGCCTAGGTACAATCCACAATGCCTCCAAAGCAGGTTGCAGAGCGCAACACCTCCATTTAAGAGATTTCCACTCAGTTCGGCACCATGGAGTAAGAGGCTAAAACTATTATGGAGGCGACCACGTAGTTTTAGAAAAGTATTGTTCAGGATGAGCAACTTGATCAACTGACTATGCAAGTGAAAGATGTAGAAGGACAACTAAAAAACCTAAAGGCTATGCTGCTAATGGTGCAGACCACCCAGGCCACAGAACTGAAGGATCTACATCAGCAAGCTTCCTGGGCATAAGAATGCCAACAAAAGCACCGTGAGCAGCTGGACGAATTCTAAGATATTGGTGGCTAGTTGGCTATTAAGGCCATCTCCATGCTCCAGGCCGTTCAAGAGAATCAAAAAATGGTCGCCAACAAGGCTAGTGAGGAGCACCCAGTCCAACAAACTTTGATTACCACTAGAGTATTGTCAAAATATCGCCAGTAAAGTTTAGCTTCAGGTTCGAGAAATTGCGCAACAATTTGAAGATTTTAAGGACAAGACTTTGGCACACACCCTGTCAACTTGACGTGGCTCGATGATGAGCCACAAAACTGTGTTGGGGGCTTGTTGGCAAGGGGTTTGGGGTGAGTGAGTTGCATAGCATCGCGGTAGCTGTGTAAGCTCACACGGTACCACGCAAGGGTAGATTGGCATGATAAGAGGAAGAATAACCGCTTTTTGAATATTTTATGTATATTTTGACCAAGTTTTGTTGCAATAGGTCAGTAGCTGTTAGAATTCAGTTAGTAGTGGACCCTAAATGTAAAGGCTTAAGCGTATTTAT
This sequence comes from Pseudotsuga menziesii, assembly GCA_001517045.1. Classification (NCBI taxonomy): domain Eukaryota; kingdom Viridiplantae; phylum Streptophyta; class Pinopsida; order Pinales; family Pinaceae; genus Pseudotsuga; species Pseudotsuga menziesii. The sequence goes on from LPNX011063078.1 coordinate 683,978, forward strand.
AGATCTATTTTGAGGAGATCAGGAAAGGAGGAGCAGTTGTGAGCGATTGTATGTGATTGTATGCATGATTGTATGTGATAAGATCTGGTGCGATCTATTTTATGGAGAATTTTCTGTCTTAACTATGATTTTATCCAGGTTTCTTCCTGATGTATGCAGTCTCCAGTTTTGGATAAGAATTGTGTAATGCGATACATTTGTGCAAGATTAATATGATGCGATGAGTATGGCTCAATTATTATTTGTTGTTATAGATCTGTTATGATGCTGCGACTCTGTTTTCTTACAATGGCATAATATAGATGTGATTCAATCTCTTTTTTCTATATCGATGCGATTTGTTGCTTTTATGTTGATGCAATCTATTTTTCTGTAACTATTTGATGTGCTATGAGTAATGATGTTCCATGAATAATTCTACGATATTGTGATACCATGTGATGATTGCATAAGTTATGGTGTCCATCCATTAGATCCCCATATCCTCCTCTCCCACTATCAGAAACTAGGTTCTGACAACTTTCCCTTGAATGCCTTGGGTGAGACCTCGTCTGCTCTGCACATGTTGCTGGGCAGGGTAAAACCTATCTGGGCTGGTGTTTAGGGATATTGCATGACAAGGCATCAATCGAGTGGGAACCCCTGTTGACAAAGCTTTGTTGGTGGGATTCACCAACACTAGTTGAAGAATGTAAATATCTAGAATGCAGAGACCATACAGTCATACTTTACAAGGGTCCCTCAAATCAAAGAACAACTTGAAGCAGTAGAAGAAGAAGTAGAGAATGGATAAATTGTGATGACCACCTAGAACAACCTTCCTAGGTCACGGGACCATTAGAGGAAATTTCAACTCAAAATGGGCCTCCTAAAAAGAATTAATAAAATAATAGTTAAAATAATAAAATAATATTTATTAATTTTGGAGGAAGAAAAGAAAAAACTACTTTTTTGTTTGTATTTTTGACATATCTCTTCATGTTTTTACTCAAATTTCGATCGGGAGAGCTTGTTGGATGCGGACTTAAATTCTGCATCCAACAAGATCTCTTGATTTAAATTTGAGTAAAAACAAGGGGAGATATGTAAAAAATACAAACAAAAAAAGTACTTTTTTTATGATACCTATCCCCAAATTTATATTAAAAAAGTGTTTAAGACCTATATGGTATTTCAAATTTAAAGCAATTTCATTGGCTAACACATAATGAGATGGAATTTGAATCAAAGTTAAAAGGCCCATTTTGAGTTGAAATTTCCTCTAATGTCCTTCATTCAAGCCTGATTTGTGCTAGAAGAAAGTTAATCACTTTCAGTAGGCTGTGGGAGGAATGCTCACAAGAGGAACCTCAGATAGTAGCTCGAGAAGAAAAGATGGGAAGTGAAGATCAATATCTCACAGCACACACCAAGAAATTTAGAAAGGACCACCATCATCCCAAAGGTAAGCATTCTCACGAGAAATATATCCGTAGAATACATAACAAAGATCTATCTAAACTCAAATGCTATACATGTGATGAGAAAGGACACTTTGGCAAAGATTGTCCCATAAATAGAGGTATCTCCCACAAGAAGAAGGACATCAAAAGAAAACATCATGCTCACACTATAGAGGATTATGAACCTCCCAGGAAGAGATTCAAAGAAGAAAGTGAAGATTCTTGAAGAGTATGTTCTGATTTATGCCCTCATAGGGACTGTTACACATGGAAGCAATGACTAGCTCTTAGATAGTGGGGCTTCCAAACATATGAATGGATTGAAAGAATCCTTTGTGAAACTATCTGAGCATGAGTCACCCCACAAAGTAAAACTTGGGGATGACTACCAGTATCCCATCAAAGGTAGTGGTGAATCCTCCTATAAGCTAGACTCTGGAAAATCTATGAATATGAAGGATGACTTGTTTGTACCATGATTAAAGAATAATCTTCTCTCCATATCTGCATTGGATGCAAAAGGTATGAGGGTTGCATTTGTAGATGGCCAAATCCTTATGAGGCCAAAGGGGAAGACTATAGATGATGTAGTAGTGATTGGAGAGCAAGAGGGAGGCTTATACAAATTAAAGGGCCAACCAGAACAAGCCTTGGTCCATGACTCAGTAGAGCTAAGTGAACTTTGGCATAGAAGGCTTGCACATGTGCACTATAGGGAATTATCACTGGCAAACAAATTTGTTGAAGGTATTCCATAAATACAGGAAAAGCATGAAGTCATTTGCAAAGGATGTGCAAAGGGAAATAACACAAATAAGGCATTTCCAAGTAGCGAGAGCAAGGAAAAGGGAATCTTGGAAATCATCCACTCTGATGTATGCGGTCCGATGTCATCCAGTTCATTGAGTGGGTATGTATATTGTGTTTCTTTCATGGATATACTTCTTGAAAAGAAAAGATGAAGTATTCAGTAAATACAAGGAATTCAAAGCCTTGATTGAGAACCACACAGAGAAGAACATCAAGACCTTTCGATCAGACAATGGAGGAGAATTGACATAAGATGAATTCAAAGAATTATGTAGAGAGTCAGGGATTAAGAGGGATTTGACCACACCATATAATCCACAACATAATGGGGTTGCAGAAAGGAAGAATAGAATGATTATGGAAGCAGCAAGGGAAATCCTTCATGATCAAAATCTTCCTATGCATCTATGGGTAGAAGCTGGAAGGATAGCTATGTATGTACAAAATTGTACTCCACATAGAGTACTTGAGAACAAGACACCAGAAGAAGACTTCTTTGGTAAGAAACCAGAATTCTGCCATCTCCAAATATTTGGTTGTCTAGTGTACATACACATTCCAAAAGAAAAGAGGAAGAAGTTAGATCCTTTAGGAAAGAAGGGTATATTTGTGGGATATAGTGAAAGCTTGAAATATTACATAATATATTTACCAGGATTCAAGAAGATCGACATCAGTAGGGACATGAATTTTGATGAAGACTCATCTTACAACAAATACTGGAAGAGACATATTGAAGACATTGAAGAAACAAAAGTACCCAGGATCTGAGATACAACTATGAATTATGTAACTCCAGAAGAAGATCAAGAAATGGAAGAACCTCAGGAACCTGTAGATCCATCCCAGGAGAAGAATCCTTACAAGAGGAAACCTACATGGGTATGAGAGGATATCTAAGGTGTAGAGAGATATGGGGCTTCAGAAGAAATGCACAAAGAAAGGAAGAGAAATAGGTCCTACTCTAGTTATGTAGCCCTACTATGTGACATCATTGATAAAGAACCTTACAGCTATGAAGAAGCAGTGGAAAATAAAGAATGGAAGGATACTATGATCGAGGAGTACCAGTCGATCATGAATAATGATGTTTGGGATGTGGTCCTAAGACCAAAAGGGAAGTTTTTTGTAACTTCCAAATGGATTTACAAGATTAAGCATGCTGCAGATGGCAACATAGAGAAATATAAAAAAATATTTGTGGAACATGGCTTCTCCCAGAATGAAGGGATAGATTATGAGGAGAATTTTTCACTTGTATCCAGATACACTTCCATCAGATCAGTACTTGCTCTGGCAGTAGTAATGAAATGGAAGATACACCAGATGGATGTCAAGAGAACGTTCTTGAATGGTGTAGTAGAAGAGGAAGTTTATGTGGAGTAGCCACTCATTTTTGAGACACATGACAGGGAGACTCATGTGTGAAAATTGAAGAAGGCCCTGTACAGTTTGAAACAGGAACCGAGGACATGGTACGACATAATTGACAGATTCCTAAGTGAATTGGGATTTACTAAGAGTAAAGTGGATTTCAACCTTTACTATAAGGTTGAGGAAGGGAACCCAATGATACTATTACTGTATGTGGATGACTTGTTTGTGACAGGTGAGGATGGGTTGATTATTGAAATGAAGAGGAAGCTTGTTGTTGAGTTTAAGATGAAATACTTGGGTATGATGCACTACTTTCTAGGCATGGAGGTGTGGAAGAATGAAGATGGAATATCCATGGGACAAGGGAAGTATGCAGTAGCGATCCTGAAGAGCTTCAAGATGATGGATTGCAAGGCCATGACCACACCTATGGAATCAAACCTGAAGCTATTAAGTGATGCTTCATTAGAGTTGTTTGATGCTACGATGTATCGTCAGATGATTGGGTCATTTATGTACTTGACAAACACAAGACCAAATATTTTCTATGCTATGAACACATTGATCCAGTTCCCGACGGATCCGAGACATGTTCACCTAATTGCTGCAAAGCATATTTTGAGGTACCCGAAGGGTACAGTTGACTAGGGGCTCAAATATGAAGCGAATCAGAATATTAACCTAGAGGGTTATGTGGATTTAGATTGAGTAGGAAATGCCATTTATAGGAAGATCACTTTGGGGTGTTGCCTCAGTATGGGATCAGGTGTGATCTCTTGGTTTAGTAGGAACAAATCCTACGTGGAACTGAGTACAATTGAAGCAGAGTATGTCGTAGCTTGTTCTATTAGTTGTGAGGCAGTTTGGCTAAGGAAGCTATTATCTGATTTGTTTGATCTCCAGTTGGATGCTACTTGTATATATTGCGAAAAACAGAGCTGTGTAAAGTTTTTAGAGAACCTGGTGTTCCATGACAAGTCGAAGCACATCGAGATCAAATATCACTATATCAAGGATATGGTGTGGAGAGGAGAAGTGAAGCTCCAGTATGTTGCGATGGAAGAGCATATAGCTGATGTGTTGACCAAACAGTTAGCCAGAGTGAATTTTGAGTACTTCAGAGAGAAGCTTGGTGTTCATCAGATTGAGGTTCCTTCCAAGGGGAAGTGATGAGTCTAGAATCCTTTCTGACATGGTGGTAGGATTGGTTCCTCCCATGTTAAAATGTAAGTGTTGTGCCTTTCTGACATGGTGAGAGGATTGGTTCCTCCCATGGTTAGATGTAAGTGCTGTGCCTTTCTGACATGGTGGCAGGATTGGTTCCTCCCATGGTTAGATGTAATTGCTGTGCCTTTATGACATGGTGGAAGGATTGGTTCCTCCCATGGTCAGATGTAAGTGTTGTTCCTTTATGATATGGTGGCAGGATTGGTTATTCCCATGGCCAGATGTAAGTGTCATGCCTTTATGACATGGTGGCATGATTGGTTCCTCCCATGGTTAGATATAAGTGTTGAATATCTGAATACTTACGTGGAGGCTAGGCCTACATCCAGCAATGATGGATTTGTAGAACTTCCTATGATGAGTAGAATTGAGAGATAGCACCATTTTATCGATAATGGAATCAGTGATGATGATGATCCAACTTTGATGATGATCCATATTTGATGATGATCCAACTTTGATGATGATCTAGTGATGAATACTTATGCCGATGAAATGTGTTAAGAGAATACCTTCCTACTTAAGAGGGAGTGTTGATGTATTTTTAACTTTGGAATGTATTCACCTGTATATTTTATATTGTATTTCATTGTACCCCGACGGAGATGTTTATTCCTCTGATCAGGAGAGTCATTAATATAAAGTCATGTAAAGTCATTGAGGTTAACCCTCCATTTTAAGTCGAGGCAATAGTCCCCACAGTTAAGGGGTATTAGGGTTCATTAGAGGAATTTTCAACTCAAAATGGGCCTCCTAAGGAAAATTAATAAAATAATAGTTAAAATAATAAAATAATAGTTATTAATTTTTGAGGAAGAAAAGAAAAAAACTACTTTTTGTTTGTATTTTCCACATATCTCCTTGTGTTTTTACTCAAATTTCGATCGGGAGAGCTCGTTGGATGCAGAATTAAATTCTGCATCCAACAAGTACCCACTCAAAAAAAATTTGATAGACCTCGGTACCCCAAAAACAAGAAATACCTGAAAAATGTGATGATGACATCATCATCACAATTTTTCAGGTATTTCTTGTTTTTGGGGTAGTGAGGTCCATAAAAATTATGTCGAATGGGTACTCATTGGATGCAAAATTTAATTCTGCATCCAATGATCTCTCCTGATCAAAATTTGAGTAAAAACACACAGAGATATGTTGAGAATACGAACAAAAAAAGTAGTTTTTTTTTTATACATATCCCCAAATTTATATTAAAAAAATTGTTTAAGACCTATACGGTATTTAAAATTTAAAGAAATTTAATTGGCTAACACATGATGACATGGAATTTGAATTAGAGTTAAAAGGCCCATTTTGATTTGAAATTTTCTCTAATGATTAGACTCTCCTAGAGAAGTCGGCCCTGTACAGTAATTGTCAAGTGGAAAACTAGTATAAATAGAGAGTAAGACTCTCTATTTGAAACACACATTCACTCAAATGTAGCACATGAGTGAGAGAAGAGGAGCTCTCACAAGTGAGAGAGAGAACAACTATCAGAGATCATCTTTGTGTTTTTGGGTTTAATTTTTTATTAGTGCTCATTCTATCTCTAAGGAAGTTGTGGGGTTTTCTCCTTTATGGTTTCCCCGAGGAAAACTCTTTGTGTCTCTTGTCTCTTGTGATTATTGTTGTTCATGTTATTCTCTCAGATACGATCCTAGATCATATTGATTAAATGATAAAAATCTAACTCAGAGTAGCAAATGTAGTATGCTGGGATATGCAGAAGATGCAAAAGATTACAAACTGAAGGAGGTTGCAACTAGAATATGCTTCATTAAAAGAAGTGTCCAGTTCAAAGAAGATCAGCTACGTGAAACTCCTCCAACAACATAGGAAGGTATAACTATTTCTCCACCTATTTTTGATGATGATTATGTGCTAGAGGTTTCATATTTAGATGAAGAATATCACATTCAACATGATCCTACTATTGAGACTGAATCTCAAGAGGTTCTAAATCCAGATCCAGTAACTATTCCTAATCAGAATCATAAACCAAGATGGGATCAAAAGCTTCTTGATACAGTTGGAAGTGGTGCTAGAGATCCAAAAGATAGAAGAAGAACAAGGTCCCAGTATCAAAATGAGCATGCTACACTATCTCTCACAAATTCACTCTCTGCAAGATGGTGCAACAAAGTTCCATGTTGGTGCTACTTGATGATGTCGAATGATAAGCTACATAAGTAGAAACTTGATCGTTCCCTACCTTCACCATCCAGAAGAGACAAATAGAGTCATCAGTTCATAAGTACATTGAGAGGTCCATTGATGGACCATGCTGTTGCATAGTGCTACAAATTTGCATTAGTGTTTTTTCTCAAGTTATTTTTCTAAGGAGAAAGCTTCTTTCTTCTAAAGATAGCTTGCATTTTGCTATTTCCTGCTTATTTTGAGGGGGGGGGTTTACAATGAGCTTTTCTCCTGTTTCCTCAGTTGTATTAAGCGGATTTGTTTTACTATCTTTTAGATTGTATTTGGGTGACCTATGGTCTTGTTACCATGGCCCATAGTTTTACAAGTTAGGATTCAGGGGGGGTGTTAGGATTATTAATCCTCCCTTGGTAAAATGTCTATTCGATTAATTTATCCTAACCTAGGAACCTTAATTAATTATTTGGGTCCACTAGTACAATTGGGTCCAATTGGCCTAATGGGGCCACATGTACCGGTCACTAGAGTGTGGGAAACACTGGTAGAGGTTAAATACCACTTACTTCATGTGCATGTATTAGTTTGGGCACCTCCTATACCAATCCCTACATTTTAGGAGCCACTGGGAGTCCCGACACCAACCTACTTCAATTAGTTGGAGTTAGTACTAGTCAGTCCTAGTTAGCCCCTAATTACTTTTAGTTAGTTCACAATCAGTTATCTAGTGCAATATTTGCATGGCTAATGCATGCTAGCATGTGGAATATGCCCCTTTTCCCACCTATGACACTCAGTTGCACTTATTTAACTAGATGTCACTGATTGATTGAGTTGTTGGACATCTGGGAGTTGATTTATTGGACTCTAATATTGATTGAGTCACCATGAGTTAGAGGGTCAGTTAGATACAGTCACATCTAGTGGATAGATTCGAATCCATCCCTAATAGATTCAAATTATTTTCCTATGTAAACTATTGTAATAACGGATATTAATATTGTGAATGATACTGTAAATTCCTGAGCAATACTAATCTGTTTCCTATGTGGTTTGTTTTGTTTAGTTTGTATCTTCATTATCCATTTACTGCAAACATTATTAGAACTATATACTTGAAGATATAGATGGCATTCAAATTCTAATACAAATTCCCATGAAGTTCTTGTCCCTCTAGCGTTCAGTTGGGGGGCTCAGTACATGGCGGAAACCCCTGTGTCGGTTGAAGCACATATAGAGAATAAAGAGATTTCTATGTTGTCGTAGTATGAAGATCGTTAGGGAAGGACCCTTGTGGCCAATCCATTTTTGTTATTTTTTATCCTTCTGGCCCATGATCTTCAAGTGAAGGCGCAGAAGGAATTAGAGAGGCAGTGGATCTGATTCATGGAGGGTAGCATGACAGTGCATCGGGCTTCTACCTAGTGGAAATGATCACCAAGGATTTCATCGACCACCCTAGGAAGCTGTCCATGGAGGTTCAAGCCTCTCCTCCTATTTCCCCCCCTGCCCAATAAGGGAAGCTTTGTTTATCTATTTATGTTTTTGGCAGTCACTCCACAATGGTCTTCTGTGCAATCCAATCGTGTGAAGCAGATATGTCAATTATTGTCTTGTCTAATTCTATTTTTTTATGTTATAAGTCTTCTCAAGTTTCATAAGGTTTTAAATATTAGTAATATACAGTCTCTGTGTAGTCTTGGGATTGGGGGTGAAAGGTCAGTCTTATGTGGAATTCCTTTTTTGTGGATAGGTTGTTAGGCTAGAATCCAGCTGCAAAGGTGAATCCATCTGATATCAATCCGGCTAATATTGGACTCTCTAGCTTGTCATGAATGCTTGTAATACCATTTTTGTAATATAAAGTAATATAAGGATACTCTGCTTATTAACAAAAAAAAAATTCTATTCTATTCCATGACCTTGTTGTTGTTGATAGCAGTAATTGTCTTCACTAGTCGATGGAAGGTGATTTTCTTGAAATGTTTCTTTATCTTAATTCAAATGTTGAAACATGCACCATATTTTTTTAGTTGATGTCATCCTGTCATATTTAATCAACAAAACATTTTCTCTATTCTCCAATATATAAAAAAGGGCCTCACAAAGAGTACTCATTCCACAACATTTATAGAAATTAGTCAGAAGGTTGTTACTTGGGTTTCATTGTTATACTTTGTTGGATAATTGGAAACATAGGAGATAATGTCTCCCTTTCAGATACGACTATGGATTGGCAAGATGATAATTATCCAATTATTGAAATTTTACCTTTTTTGGGGTCGAAATCAGATTCTATAAATTATGTTTTTGCAAAAGGAGTGGATTCCAGTTTTATGGGATCACATAGTGGACATGTTTGCTTCATATCAAGGAATAGTTGTTATTTAATTATATGGTGGATCTATATTTTATATTTCACTGAGCCACTTAGATAAGAGAATGGTTGTATCGGTTGTGCAAACAATTTGGCAGAAGAATTCATGAACACATATTTTCTATTCCTTTGTTAACAAAATGGTATTAAATTGTAATGAATTTTTTGTAAAATTAACTCGCAATTTGTTTTTCTCTTTTATTTTTTAATTTTTTTTAATACATTTAACCAAATGTTACTATTGTTGACACAAATGCAACACAAAAATATCCAGATAAGAATTCAAATCACGGTCAAGAAATTTTTGGCGATACATAATCTCTCTGAATTTTACATTTTCAAGATCAAGATAAGAAAATTACCAAGGAGAAAGAAGGTAGTTTTATATGATTTATGTAAATTATAATACTTTATAGTTCATTGATATTGCACATATTGTTTGGAATAGGCGTATAAAGAAGCACGTACACCATCGTGTTCACCTTTTTTGTGCCCCATTTAAAAAAATATCTAACTATGAAAAACTCATGTATCCTTATGAAAACGACTCAACCAATAAAAGATAGTGTGTTGATTTCAACTTCCAAGCACATCCATCCAACCAAATCAAGCGTCATGTAAATATTATTTTCTCTTTATGAATGATTCATATATCAAACCAAAGCAACATTGAACAAACAATGTTTTGTGTCCATGATAACCATTGACATAATTTAATATTCATTAATAAAATTACAATTTTTTTCCCAAGGAAAAAATACATAACTAGAAAACATTAAAGTTGAATAAATAATAAGAAATTAAATATAACATGATAATGATTATTTAATAATTAAATGAAGAATCAAAGGGTGCATCTCTTCAACATAAAGACACAAGAAAGGGATATTTAATAAGTCCATAATTTTACTCTAATCTCATGTCATCAAATATTTATTTATATCTTTATATTTTATTTTGATCAAATTCAAGAAGTAGTCACTTCCATGGTATTCGAGTGAGTACATTTGTTGTTGTTGAATACAATTTAGGTGCTCCCCCCATGCAACCCCTTCCATGCACTCCCCCATGAACAAGATTCCCCCTCTCATAGTTCCCTATGCAAACCCTCCAAAAAAATTATTAATATAATAAATAAAGTTTTTCAACAAAAAGTTTGTTATATGTGTGTGTGCATTATTTTCTCAACCCTACATAAAAAAACAAGTGTCATTCACCCAACTAGCTATAGGCCAAAATAAAAAAAGGATATACACCACCTCACATATGAATCATGATAGATATCAAGAACCAACTTGAAAATATGGAAAAATAAGTCAATACTCTCAAAGAAATCATAGCCAAAAACCAAGAGTACTTAACATAAGAAATGAAGAACAATAATGTTGTACTAAAAAAAAGAGAACAAAGATGAAACCATCGTATTAATGGAGAACAAGATAAATGTGATCTTGAACCTTATACAAAATCAAGATCTTAGAAGTTGCAGCAAACGATGGAATAAATCAATCATGTATACCTCTTCATCTCACTTCAACACATCACAACCACATAGACCACCACCAATCCTCTATAATTCATCAGGAGTCACCCAATATGATCCCATTATGATATGACTACCTAAGGTCAAAATAGAACTATCAAAATACAAAGTGAACGAAGGTCAATGTGTGGAATGGTTTTACTTTTCTACATATGAAGAAAATATGATAGATTCCTCCATGCATTTAGAAGCTAATGCATACAACTAGTATAAGTGAGGAAAAGATAAAAGTACGCATACACCTAGCATTTGTTTAAAACCGACTTTTAAAGAGATTCGAGTGAATCACCGAAAATGAATTCTTTTCAAAACATGTCAAACTAAAATAAAATGGAAGTGTTGAAGAATTCATGCATCTATGGGAAGCTCTTGCCACATAAGTATTTGGGTTATATTGCAAAGAATTACTTGAAACTTACCTAGGAGGCCTTAATCTATATATCCAAACTAAATTAAAAATGTTTGAACTATGAAAGTAGCAAGGAAAAGGAAAAAGTAGTTGAGGTCAAACTTGAATGTTCTAATAAATAAATGGGAACAAATATTCAATAAATACATACCACAAACAACAGACACAAATAAGTATAAATACATACGTCCACACAAACGAGATGAAAAAATATGTTTGGAAGATCAACGAATGAAAGAAGGAAAATTAAAATGTTGTGGAGCGAGATGGGACCCAAGAATAGGTGCCATAAAGGAGATAATTCAAATTAAATATACAGATTTGAAGTAGAATCGGAATGAAAAATCAGATACAAAATAGTCAGAAGGTGAAGAAGAAGAGAATCCTCAAAAAATTGCAACATATTCAAAAGGTGACAATGTTAGATTTTTATCGTTTAATCAATATGATCTAGGATATTATCTGAAAGAATAAAATGCACAACAATAATCACAAGAGACAAGAGACAAAAAGAATTTTCCTTAGGGAAACCATAAAGGAGAAAACCCTGCAACTTCCTCAGAGATAGAATGAGCACCAATAGAAAAAGTACAACCTAAAAACACAAAGATGATCTCCGACAATTGTTCTCTCTCTCTCACTTGTGCAAGCTCCTCCTCTCTCACTCACGCGCTACTATTGAGTGAGCGTGTGTTTCAAATAGAGAGTCTCACTCTCTATTTATACTTGTTTTCCACTTGACTTTTACTCTTACAGGGCCGACCTCACTAGGAGATTCTAATAACCCTAATATGAATCAACTGTGGGGACTATTTCCTGGACTTACAATGGAGGGTTAAACTCAACTCAATTGTGGGGACTATTTCCCTGACTTACAATAGAGGGTTAACCTCAATGAATTTACATGAATTTATTATATTAATCACCCTCTCGATCGGAGGAACAAAACATCTCCATCAGGGTACAATGAAATAAAATATACAATATAAAAGTGAATACATTTCGAAGTAACAAATACATCAACACTCCCTCTTAACTAGTGTCGAGCACCCTAAATGCAGATAAATTGTTATCAACATACAGAGTTTACGAAATTCATTGTCAACCCAGGGAAGTCTTTTGTTTCAAAAGGTAAGTGCAC
>LPNX011063090.1:3127-22777 GCA_001517045.1 Pseudotsuga menziesii
TTAGGCACTGGTTTTCACATAAAAAGACTGATTGTCATTTAAATCCTGCATATTGCATTTGTTTGACTGTCATCTTCTAGAACCTTAGCCTGAGCCTTAATAAAAGATCCCTTTAATTAATCTGTAAATTAATTAATAAATCTGGAACTTAGTTTTCCCATAGGGACTACCCCCCTTGGCTCTGTTGGGATCTTGCCTAAACGGAGGCGCTGTAGACTGTGGTGACAGTGGTCCCCAGCTCTCGCTTGCCCCCAAGGACACACATAGCAGGTTGTGACTTTCCTACGTCTTAAAGTGTGAATTAAGCGGCAACAGCGCCAAAATGTTGTCGCCTAATTCGCACCTCGGGTCACGTGGCAGAAATCTTCAAGCCACTAGATGTGACCTTGAGGGAAAGCAAGAGTCAAGTGCTATCACTTGATCTTGAATCCTCCGTCTAGGCTCTCTCCTAGCGAAGCCAAGGGGGGTGGTCCCTAATAAAATAAACTATGGTGTTTAATCTATGAAATAAAACAATTAATCTAGGAGATGAGATGAAATAAAATATTACAACTAAGATGAACTGCAAATTATATAAATAACTAGCACATCAAATAACATTCCATACAACACATAAATTAACTTAAGCATAAAAATAAATAAGATTTCCAAAATAGTCCAGTGCTAATGGAGTGCTTATGTAAGGGTTGCCAGTGACGTTTCGTGAAGTATTGCAGTTGTCTCAGTTGGTCAATTTTAAGATTATTAAGTGAGTAATTAAGGGCGTGGGTTAGTTGTGGGTTTGTCTTAACAAGTCAAGTCCCTTCGAACTGGTGCTAAAGCGGTAATACCAAGTGTTCAACGTGGCGAGGATGAACCTACTTGGAGTAGCCCCCTGACTCTGTAGTAGTTACCCTTTGCAACCTCTCGAGTTCTCGAAAAAATTACTTGTGTGGATTTTCCTATTAAATCTAGTAACTCTTATCCCTTTTTGAGACAACCAATTGATTAGACAAGCTGTAGCGGTGTAGAGCATACGGGGCCTTGAAGTCTTGGATATTTTAAGTTTTTTAAAGCTAAGTGTGAGTTTTTTAAATCTCGATGCCGATACTCTCGTTACCGAGAATGCAGCCTGATTGATTAATTTTACTTTAGGAACTTCAAATAAACTGGAAAAAATAAAGAAAAACTAAAAAAAATAAAAGAAATGAAACAGTGCGAATCCCCCCTGTGAGGATGGGGTGTGGGCATTTGGCTGCCCACTTGCTTCTTTTTTTACGATGATTAGAATAAAGAAGGACTTGTGTTCCTTTGTAGAATAGGAATGACAAGTTTTTACAATTAAGGGCCTTTGAGAAATGGCCAATGAAAGAAGTATGAGAAGAGGGGCTTTCGGTTTGACTTGGATCTTCAAAATTTCGCCAAAGTGCCTCTTTATCAAACCAATCTCTGCTGCAAAACAAAAAACAAATTTTTATTAAATATGATAGAAAATCAGTTTAAAACAAAAAAAATTGATAAAAAATATTTAAGTACTTTCAAGATAGAAAATTTCAGGAATCAAACTAGGACTTGCTTGCAATCAGATCTTGAAAAATAAAACTTTAATGATCAGATCTAAATCTTTTAAATTTGCATATGTAAATCAGAAAGCTAAGATATTCCAATATTTCAGAGAGATTCGAATATGCAAAAAATGAAAACTCGTAACCAAAATTTGAATTATTTTTTAAGTGATGGAAGAAGGTAAAGAAATATGCCCCAAAGCTTTGAAACTTGGGCGGGATTTGAATTTTCTTAAACAAATCGTAGAGATATGGTGGCATCAAACAAGAACCATCACTCCTCCACGCTAGATATCCCTGCTTAGCTTGAATAATACTACACCAAAGCGTTATATCCGGGAGTATTTAAGCAAAAGACTAGATAGTATGCATACAAACAAGTACAACATACAAATCTAAGATCTACTCACATAAATAACTCAGATAAACAAATAAGAAACTACTTATTTATCCTCTTCTACCAATTATCATTAACCCTTCAAAGACCGGTTAAAACAAGAAAAGAATGCAGCATGAAACTGATACAATTATACCTCATATAACATAAGAATTCACCACACACTGATGCCCGACACAAGTATGCCTCCAAAGCCTTCAATTTATTTCTCAATGATAATAAACTACAACATACAAGAGCAGAGGTTCAATGCCCAAATCATCCGTCCAGAATGAAGAGAGGTTGCCTACTTAAATAGGAATCTGGCAAAGAGAGGGAATGCATCTCCTCAAGGATGTGCTAGCTCCAAGTGAGTTGGTTGTGGGTTGGAGAAAGGTTGGAATGAGTTGGATAATGGAAAAAGGAGAAGCAACTTCCAAAACTTTGGAATTCACATCACCCAAACTTCCATCTTTCTTGGGATGTGCTCCCCCACTAGGAGAGGAAAGTTCCAAACTCAAAAAACTCTTTGAATTTGCAACATCTGACTTGTCCCTCTTGCCCGACTACTTGCCAAAATGATTTGCTAAGTCACCCAACTCTTTTTTGGCAATTATCTTTTATTTTTTTAATTGCCGAATGTTTTAATATTTCATTTTTTCTTGGTTTTTTGGGTTTTTCGAGTAATTATTAATTTTGGGGTTAGATAATTACTCGAAAACTTAGGAAAGTGGGTCTAGGGTTTAAGTGGATGCTCTGAGTTAGAAAATGAGCACCCCCATGGAAAAAACAACCTCCTAGCCACACTTTTATGACTTTTTACATTTTTACAGTTAACTTATAAAATATAAGCCTGTAAAAATGGAAAAAAAAAATATTTTTTTTCGGAAATTAAAAAAAACCTATGGAGGACTTGGGACATGTTTATAATGACTCAAAATAATGATTAGCATGGAAATACACATCAACACATAGGTTTTAATAACCTCCGAAGGCTTAATTAATAATGCGATTATTCCAGCTTTGGAGGTTTGGGTGAAAAACTCGACAATTATTTATCGCTTAAAAACAATAAATAATTAACAAGGAAAAAAAACATCCTGGAATAATGCATTAATAAATAAGTCCTAAGAAACCAAACCTTTTACATAAAGTCATCATGCTAACTCA
Organism: Pseudotsuga menziesii; assembly: GCA_001517045.1. NCBI lineage: Eukaryota > Viridiplantae > Streptophyta > Pinopsida > Pinales > Pinaceae > Pseudotsuga > Pseudotsuga menziesii. The sequence goes on from LPNX011063090.1 coordinate 6,218, forward strand.
TTTTATTACAATTCTCCATGGGGTATGAACATGTTAAAAAATAAAAAATGGGCCTAGGAAGGACTGCAAGGACTTCTGAACTTGAAAATTGAACAAGTAATTGTTCATCTTTGGTTGATCAGTTAAAATTCCAACTGAGTGCAACTCAGGTGGTAACACGCTCCACGATCAGTTTCAGTGCCAAAGTCGGGTTTCAACAGGATGTTACTGATTTAATGGGTCACGGGGATCACCTTTCGAGTTTACTTGACCACCAGTCATGGGGAGTTCTAATATGTGTGACTCCATGGGTCGACCATTATCCTGTTCGGTGGTATTTGCTCAATCCCCGTATCACCTTCTTCATAACAACCAAAAGCTTGGAGTTAAGGATGAAATCGTGATTCACACTGTTGTGAAATGTTTTTTTAACTTTTAGTAAAAAAAAACAAAAGGGGAAGTCCACTTTAGTAATAAAGTCTTTTTGAGTCATCATCTAAAGTGATAGTCACACTTTAGTCTTGTATAAGTTATAATAAAAAATGGAGTGGGTCATGTTGCCGATGGGAGAGAAAAGTGAATCTATCCACCTTTTCTTGTCTCATTTTATTATTTTATTATTATTATTTTTTTACTTTTTGAAAGGAAAAGAAGAGAAAGGCTTTTTGGTCTATAAAAGTAACAGACTTTCTCCTTTGTAATGATAGAAAAACTGGGAGGATTTTTCCCCAGAGATTAATAGAAAATATATCTTTTTCGGGTTTTTATGTTTGTTCAGTCGAGTACCCTTTATGGTGTGTGGCATTAACCTGTTTTTTGAGTGTTAGTTGCTAGCTGCTTTTTCTTTCTATGTCTGCGTCTGGGGAACATAAACGGACGCTCCCGTCCTATTGAAAGGCTGAAATCCTAGCAATTGCTTTCTTTCCCCCTTTGTGAGCGTGCATACACGGGTTGGATGCCTGCATTTAGGAAGAAGAAGACCTAGTAGTTGCCCCTCTGACACACGGCCCTCGTGGGTTCTCCGTTGACTCCATTTCTCCCTTTAGGTATACTAGCACTGGTCCATTAGTGGGGTTTTGATCCTTCCTTTCTTCCATCAACCATTCAAATACTCTTATGCTACAACCATTTTGTTAAGGAAACCTCTTCCAATCACCTTGTCCGCAACTGTTTCCTTCCTTAGCGATCTTAACACTAGGGATGCCCCCCTTGAGTTGGAGAAGAGCCAACTTGAAGCACGGAAGAGAGGAGCGTGGTGACAGTGGCTGCTCTTTTCGCAGTTGCCATCGGGCTAGTGTGCCTAATTTTGGGCTTTGACACAGGCACGTCGGTCAGGAGCGGGAATAGGGTGCTCAACACGGGAACACAAGGTTCTCGTCTAGCTCCATGGGTCAAACTCGAAACTTGCTGGGTGCTCAACTGGAGGACATGAAGTTCCACGAAGCCTCCTACGACCTCTACCCCACTAGCTCCATAGGTCAAGCCTCTTTTTCTCCTTTCTAATGAAGATACTTATCTAGGTTCCTATTAAACTAGTCAACACAAATATTTTCCCTTTCTCGTCACCATAGATCGGTCGAACTGGCGAGTGGAGATCATATGGGGAAAAAACGGGGCTTGTGGTAAATTTTATCCTTAAAAGAAAAAATTAAACAAAACAAGCCAAGCGCGATATCACAACGAAGGCAGAGCCTACTCAATTGTGAGGTGCAGAAAAAAGGAAATAAGAAAAATAAAAATGCTAGCCAACACGATTTCACATGGATGGGCAGAACCACTTCACTTGTGAGGTGCGGGCAAAAAGAAAACAAACAATGAAGTAAACTAATCTAAATCCAAGCAACTTACAAGGTCATGCAAGGATGGGTAAAGCCACTTCACATGCAACCAAAACCAAAATCACTAAGTACTGAAAACTAGAAATGAAGCACAACAAACTCAAGCCCAAGAGACTCTTTTGGTCTTTTTACAAAGACAAAGATTTCAACACTAATATTTATTAAGAAATGAGAGAGAAAGAGTGATTTTTTTAATCGTTTTTTGCGAGGGACTTGAAGTAGACCCTCTTGGGTGTTGTTGGTGCTTGCTAGTGGCTGAATTTGAGCATTCCCTCCCCCTGTGAGATCAGAAACCTGCACAAAACAACAAGCTATTATAGCACAAAAGTGATAGAAATGAGTTTTAAACAAACTCAAAAATTTTCATGCAAAAATAAAAATTCTTTTTAAGGAAAAATTAACATGTAAAACTTGAAAAATGATAATATTTGAGTGCAAAATGAAGTATTTAAGAGTTTCAATAAGAATAAGAATGTTAGTAAAGAAGCCAAGTCCTTTTCGAAATTTGTTGGACAATAGGGTATCCCACTCGAGAATCCCACTCTCCAAACTTGGGAAACCTATAACAAAATTAGCTCAACAATGCAAATGGAGTGAGAAATCCACAAAGACTTGAGAAACAAAATATTCAAGCTAAAAATACTTTAACTTCCCAAATTCTAAGCAAACAACCCACATAGCATGCAACAAAACTATTACAATATTATTCTCAAGCAAAAAACTTTGCTTGAAATTACAAATACAAAATGAATCAAGAATGAAACAAGATCACCTCAATCGCAATGTATGGACAATACTTCCTCCAAAGATTTCTTCTATTATCATCCAAACTTGAAAGTATAATGGCTCCTCTTGGACAAGAATGGAGCAAGAGAGCAAGAATGGGAGCAATGGGTGAATGAAAAAGCAAGAGAGTATGAGCAAAACGAAGCAAGAGCGTAAGTGAATCCATCCCAAATGAGGAGGAATGCCTTCCTTAAATAGAAAAAATGAAAGAGAGAGGATCTTTGCATGCTAGACAAGTGTCACAAGGGAGAAAGGGGGGCCCAAGAGAGGGGGGCGGATTTGCTTAAGGAGGGCAAAACCATGGTTTGGGATCTCAAATATGCCGAGAGAAACCCCCATTTTAATGCTTTTAACCTTATTGCTATGTCAAATGGGGAGGAAACTACTATAGTGGGGCCCCTTCCATTGACTTTCACTCACCCAACCAATCAAAGAGAGGAGGGCACACCGTAGAGTGGGAAACTCAAAACTTGTTACATACTTGCTTGGGGCCCTCCCTTTGGGTCTTAAATTTGTCTTAGGAACCTAATATAAACATTAGAACCTTTACTTGGCCACCCCAGGTGACTATAGTCACTTTTCCAAAATTTGGCTCTCTAATTAAATGCCAAATTTCTTGATTTCCATGACTGACCTAAAAAAAAGTGACCAAAACCATAATAATACTTGTCCGAATGACTTCAAACTTGGCCCAACGGTGTAGAGGGTCTCATGTCATTTGTCTTGAGTACCCATACCCCTATACAACATTAAAATGGACCAAGTAACCTTCTTTTATATTACAACAAATTGTCTTGAGTGACAATTTTTAATGACCAAAAACTAAAAAAAAAACTATGTTAAACTTAATGAAATTCCGAAAGACTCTAGATAATGTCTAGCATGGTAATATAAAACATTCCTAGGTCCCAATCACCCCATGGACTCGATCACTAGAACACCTTTCATCACGTTGGAGGTAATTTTGAGTGAAAAACTCAAATAATTAAAATCTCTAAAAATAAATTTTAATCATCCAAGTGAAAAAACACTTGATGAAAGGACTTCCCTAATGACTAAGTCTTAGGTGATTAAGTTACAAAAAACTAGACCTTCATGCTGACATATCCTTACAATATCCCCCGCAGGGGCACGGAAATTTTGTAGAGAGAAGAGAAGAAGAGTTGCCTCGCTTGATACAATCATTAAATACTTCATTCTTATCTTCAAGGCACACGTAACATGTGCATGGTACACCGTTGTCCACCTAGTTGGTTTTGGTGGTCAACACTCAGTACAAAAAACTACAATGCCAATCATCAAATCATCAACTTATCAACAAAATTCCAGTGTAATCCCAAACAAATCTCTTTATTCAATATTCAGATTTTAGAGCTCATGCTTTACAATGGGGAGGGGTCTCGTCTTTATATAGCTTTTGAGAGACGTAAACCCTAACTGACTTTTGCGTCCAATGGTTGAGATTATAACATGATAAACGGTGGAGATTAACTTTACAAGGATCAACACATGGAACACAATGACCAGATCAAAAGGGAGACGCACTTTGCTCAAGGACGCCTTCCTAGAGTGAAACTTACAAAATAACATAAGTGTGACATGATAATACATCAAAGGGGTCACTAGGGGCTTAATTCACCCTAGGTCCCATTACAACTTCATAACATTTGATATAACAGTGTAATACATCATTAGGCAAGTTGAGGGGGCACCCCTTGGGGGGCTTACTCACTGGCTAAGCAAAAATAAAATAATTCAGACCAAATGCTGACTAGAAACTGCTGAAGAATTGTCCGGAGAGCCAAAACACATCATCTGCCAAAATTCCAAGCCATTTCCTCGATCCAAGAGGCCAAATCGATTTTTTCAGTGAAATTCCTAGTTCATTTTTGCCGGTACATCCTCTGGAAAATGATAAAACCACCATAACTCTGTCCAGGATAAGAACTGGGGCAAATTGACTACACTGGATGATCTAGAGACATAGAAGAATGGTCTAAGTGACTACTCATACCCCCTAGAACACTGCACTGCTCTAGGAGAACCAAAATCACTGCCATCTGTAATAAACTTTGATCATTTGGCCAATAATAAAGTGATAATAATCACTTATCAGGAGATCTGGGGCCAAACTCTCAAAACTGAAACCGCGGTATTGGTCCTGGGCATGTTTGGAACAATTATAAGCCATGTTGTTTTTGTAGTCACTGCCTTGGGAACCGTGCCAGACTTGGTCAACTGGGTTTACCAGGTCAAAGTACCTAAACTGAAGGTGAGAAACTGTATCCATATGATCCTGTAAGCATCCAGGGTAAGAAATGCTCTAATGGTGTATATCAAAACCAGCTTAAATGTTGTTATTCATAATCATGGTGACAATAATAATAGTAAGTAAGATATACATGTGCTTCTGAAAAAACTCATAACCTTTTGGAAGTATGCTTGCTCATGCCATACTTACAAAGTGTACACAATGTGCTAATGTTGGGTGAGGATGGAAAACATGATGGATCAGGTCTTGTCATTGAGGGGGGGGGCGGTGAATCAGTGACAGAAATTTAAACACAATTTCTTTTATTTTAGCAAATGTAAAAACAAATTTGGACACAACGTTTTAACGTGGAATCCAATAAGGTAAACCACCAACATGTTTCTATTATCTGCAAAACTTTGTTTTTACAATATACAATAGTTATTTGCAAGCATCCACTTGCTAGAGACCACAATTCCCAAGTTTCTCAGCCACTACTGAAGGATGCGCCCACACCCTGGTTTCTTCCTGCACCTATAGACAAGGATACACCAATACCCTGTTTCTCCAGCCACTACTGGAAGGAGGCTAAGACCTCCTTACAAGCATGTAGCCTTCCCTAGCATTACCCTTTCACCCTTATTTGATTTTTATCAGTCTGCTAATATCTTCTTCGACTCTATCATATGCAATTAACAGAGACCTCTTCTTCTATTTCAATTTCTTGATTATATAATCTTCTTCAACACCCAAAGGACCTTTTTAACCATCACACCCTTTCACATCTTTGTTCTTTCAAATGTTTATTATTAATTAACTGGATTTTTGTCCTAATTACAGATTTAATTAATTAAATAATCAAACCTTCTTGTGCCTTCCACCTTGGGGCTTTGAAGCTTCCTCCTTGCTTCATCTACGAGCTCCATCTCTCCCAGAATGCGGGTTTCTTCTTTTTATCTCCCTCATGTGATCTTACCTTCAATCTACAGGCAGTGAGCTTCCTCAGTTTTGATCAATAGCTTCACTTCTTCACATGCTTGCGAGTTTCTCCTTAAACCCTCTGGCTTCTTTCACGTGGGCATCACTTCCTCTCTCCACAACACGGGCTTCCTTACTTCACTGACCTGGAAGCTTCTTCCCTTCTCAAAACGTGGGTTTCACCACTGTGCGGGTACTGGCCTTTCTGCAAATCAGAAAATCAACCTTTCCAAAATCCAAACTTTTGCTCTTCTGCTTTTCCGCTTCTGCACCGGCCTTCCCGCAAATCTTTTCCACATTGTAGAAGGCGGAAATCGAAAACTCATATTTTCCAAGACCCAAACCTTTGCACTTCCGCTTTTCTGCACTGGCCTTTCCGCATGAACTGTTCCACAACGGCCTTTTCGCAAGCTCCTTTCCGCACTGCGGAATGTGGAAACTCAACTTTTCCATGACTTGGACTTTTTTCTTTCTGCACTTCTGCACCCACAGTTTTGCTCCCGCAACTTTTCACAGATCCTTCGAACCGTCGATCTCTTGCGGCTGCGCTTTTGATCGTCGATTTGATGATCGATTGCAAATCTCTTCTTCCACATTCTTTCTGTTACGGAACTCTCCTTCGACCGTCGATCTATTTCAGAATGGTCCTTTGCCGTTGATATCTGATTAACTGTATAACTTCACCTCGTTCTTCTGCCTTTTGCGGATCTTATCCCCAACTATTGGATCTCGTGCGGGAAGCTTCCTGACTGTTCATTTCTGAACTATTGCGGAACTTCACTCTTGTCCGTTTTTCCATTTCCGCAATGGCTTTCCCACAACGTTTTTTTCGAACCGTTGATCTGCTGCGAGATAGATCCTGACCATTGATCTGTTTACTCGTCAATCATATGTTTTAACGCTTAGCCATTTTTAATATGTCAACTAATGTTTTTCTTTTGTTTTGGCAGATCGATATTTCGCATGTGTGAGAGCCAAGTAAGAATCTAACTTCATGGTTGGATATCTAGTTCACTAAGGAGCAGGATCATGTCATCTTTAGATCTCACTGTCACACACACACATGTTCTGGAGGGCATTTAAAAATAGTCTTCCAGACTTTTGTTATGACACTTGGACCAATTTATTTGTCTGTTCCAATCTCCTGAAAACACTGTTCTGGTAGGTCCATAACTTCTCCCTCAGCTACTTCCAAGACAAACTGAAGACATGGTCAGGTAGAGAAAACACCTGTCTACAAGACCCCTGTGTGCTGCGGACATTTACTTTAACCCATGATTTAGGGCGGGCATTCTGTTAGACCCTTTTAGACCAGTTTTGATTTATTTATTCTATACTTAGTCAATTTCCTGATTTTTACCAGTTTCCATATTTTTCCAGAATGATGTCATATCATCTGCTTTGTCATCATAGGCAGTGTCTCTTACCAATTTTCCATCAATTATGTTATTATATGTCATCATATCTGCGATATCATCATTCATGCCATGTCATCACTACCTTTGTCTTTCCTTAGACTTTCACTGAGTTCACCTTGCCATCACGTCCTTGGTTATTCCTTTGTCATCACTGAACTCCTTTTGACATCAATGACAACTATATTCTATATTGCCAACAATCTTGCCCTTTGGCATTGATGGAAACACGTAAATCTTCACCCCCTTTGACAACAATGACAAAGGATAACCTATTATGCCCTTTGCTGTAATCGACTTGACATAGAATTTCCAATTATTCCCTGTTAGACAACTGCGCTTCTTTTGTTTCTCCTCCTCTAATTAACTTGGACTTGGTGCTGGTTAACATCCTTCTTTATCTTCTTATAGTGAGTCTTTGAATAAAAACTTGGATGATGAGTTTATAGATTCCCCCTATCATAGTGCTTCTCTTTTTGCCACACATTCCTCCTTCAAAAACTGAGATAAAAACCAATTGTGGTATCTCTCTTCATTCTTTATGCATTTGTATCAAGTCATGATACCAAATCTGCATTCAAACATAACTTCATCGTTTGCCAAAACTCTGCTTCAACAAGCTCTTCAAATCTGCTCTATAGGTTTGGTCTTCATTCTTCTTTATGATTTCAAGGATGACACTATAACCATTACTAACATTGTTATCCATGACAACAAACTTTTCAAGCATTCTCCCCCTGAGTACACGATCCTCTTGTTGCCGCCTAATACACAATTTATGACACGGGGAAGTCTCCAACCCGCTTTGTGTGTCCTTGGGGGCAAGTGAGAGCTGGGGACCACTGTCACCATAGTCCACAACTCCTCCGTTTAGGCAAGATCCCAACAGAGCCAAGGGGGGTAGTCCCTACAGGAAAACTAAGTTCCAGATTTATTAATTAATTACAAATTAATTAAAGGGATCTTTTATTAAGATTGTGAGGCTAAGGTTTTGAGAGATGACAGTCAAACCAATGCAAGATGCAATATTTAAATGACAGTCAATCCTTTTATTTATAATCAGTGCCTAAAGAATGGAGTCAGAGAATGCAACTTTCAATGGATGCAAATCTAAGTTAATTATCCACAGATTAAGTTGTCTAACAATGAGATGAATAAACAAATAAATGGTACAATTATAAACAATAATGAACCAAGATATTTAAGCAATATACAGATGATCTAAATTTATCAATATAAACAAATGAACAAGATTTACAAGTTATAGACAAAAGATAGCTGAAGGAAAATGCCTTAAATGAAAATCAACAGTGAATGAAAACTGGAAAGACTTTAAGTTTAATTACTTGAAGCAGTTAAACAAATGTTAAGCATTCACTACATAAGCAATTGCATAACTGAAAGTAAAATAAACTGAAAATTAAATGAGACTGAAAGTAAAGTGTTGGAGTGCAATGCTGGAGTGGAAGTGTGCTAAAATGAATAAATGTTATAGAACCGGTTTTGCAATGTCTCTTGGTTTATTTTAGGTAGATTTTATTAAGGTTTTTTCTCTTGAAATTTAGTTTTCGAACCGGTGGCGTGACTACCCCAATCCAGTATTTCTCAAGTCAAAGAGGAAATGCTGTTGCGCTCAACAAAGTGGGAGCAAAGCCCACCCGTAGCTCACAGGTCAAACCCCAATGGCCTGGTGCTCAACAAGGGGGACGTAGAACGCCTAGAGACCCCCCACGGTCTTCTACCCCAAGTCGCCTCCGAGGCCACTGTTTTTAATTAACTGGAAAAACAGCTAGATGGATGCCTATTAAACTAAGACTTCTCTATCCCCTGTCGTATCTCGTGAGTACCCCGAAGGGTGATAACCGAGTAGAGGAACAAAGGCTAGTGAAGTTGTTGTTGGTTGATTTTAGAGGGTAAATTTTAGTCTTGATGATTAGCATACAAGGTTTAATTTAAACTATCAACAAGATCAACCAAGCGGTATCCCTTATGGGAGGTGCTGGTACTTGATCTTGGACTTGGAAAATAAAATGTGTTGATTGTAGCAGAGAAAGAAAGTTGTTTTAACTAAGCTAAGCCCCTACTTATCCTGCTTTTCATATCCAACTTGAAGTCCCTAAAGGGAGATGACAAGTGAATAGAGGATACACCGGATAGGTGGGTTGTATGATTACTTCTTTGACAGAAAATGAAAATTAAATCTAACTACTTTGAACAGAAAATTAAAAGGAAAAACGACCAACTAAAGCAATGTACTAACCTCACAGCAATCTCTGTTACAGAGATGGTGGTCTGTAACAGAGATGGTGGGTAAACAGAAATAAAACTGATTATCCTAATCACACAACAATCTCTGTAACAGAGATGGTGGTCTGTCACAGAGATAGGTGGGTAAATAGAAAAATAACTTACAAATAAAACTAACTCTAAGCAACTACTTATACAAATTTACAGCAGAGAAATACCCCAAAGATAACTTCTCATTTGGGGTTTACAATGTAATAGAAGAGAGAAAAGAAGTGTAGTTTAGGGCCTCTTTTGGACCAAATTTTTGCTGGGTTTTTCTGGGCAATTTAGGGCAGCATAACCCCCTCTTTCTGTGCATAAAACCTGCAAAAATTCAGCAACTTGCTGAAAATTACTGCAGAAAACTGAAACAGAAAGTTAGAACAATTTAGTGTAAAACCCAGAAATTTTACAGAAAAATATGAACTTTAAAAAATGGAAAAAACAGAAATTTTAGTGGCTGAAAATGAATGTTTTTAGGGTGAAAATAACATATAAACAGCAGATTTATAAGCCTATACTAATATATAATGGATGAGGGCCCTAAAACAAGGGTTATATTCACTATACAGTGAATAAAACCCAGTTTCAGGATAAGAAAAGAAAAATGGCCGAATTGAAAATAGGAAAAAACGAAACCCTTGGAGGTGCCCTTCTTAGCTTGGAAAACCTGTAAATGAACTTATGAGAGAGCTGCAAAATGTAAGCAAAGAGGTGAGTACCCAATAAATCTACCAAAATACTTTGATAAATCTTATTAAGAAACTCACAAATGGAAGCAGAAATACTTCTACTTACAAATCTCTCCACAAAATACTTTGTGGAGAGCTATCTAAGCTAATATAAATGCAAATCAAAATAAATACAATACAAGTTACCTCACCACAAGATGCATGAAATGACGGCACAACATTCCTCCAAAGTATTCTTCTATTACAGCCCAACTAGGGCAAGATCCAATACAAAAAAAAATGGCAAGAGGCTTGGGCCAAATGCTTGAGAGAATATGAGAAGAGAGTAGGGAAAGATTCCGGCAGCATAACAATAGCATGAGAGATGATGTCAAATGAGGGAGCGAGGCCCTCATTATATAGTTGAGGAAGACCCCAACCCCTTGAAGATCAACGGCCAAGATTAGATCTAGATCTAGATTAGAGCTCCACCACTAGATCTAGGTATTTGACTTTTTACCACTCTCAACCAATCTACACCCTTAAATTGCTTTTTAATCCATGGCTTGAGTGCTTGATCCATGTCTTCACCATTTTCCACCCTTAGATCTAGGGTTTTGACCAAGTGCTCCTTTAGATTGCTTTTGTGGGCCCTATAAGCTAGGCGCCCCTCTAAGTATAGCGCCCCCCTAAATTTGGTTAGACACCCTCCAAAATATAGCGCCCTCTCCAAATTGATGTGACGCCCCTCATTATGGTAGCGCCTTCCCTTTGTTGCATGCGCCCTCTATAATAGCTAGCGCCTCCACTAAATGGAGCGCCTCCTCCACTAAATGACGCCTCCTTCATTATAGTGACGCCCCTCTAAATTTGGTGGAGTCTCTTCAATCTAGCGCCCCCTTTTATCTATGGTAGCGCCCTCATTACATGCATGTGAGCACCTTATTACCTTGGACGCCCCCTTTAGAGAGGGTTTAAATCTCCTTTATGCTAGGCTTGGACTTTAGCCTTTTTTAAAAATTTTAACCTTTAGACTTAGGCTAAAACCTCAAAATCCACTTTTATTTAATTTTTAAAATTTCCCAAATTTTATTTAGGAAAAATTAAAAATAATTTCAAAAATTAATATCTTGGCCATGGGGGGGTGGAAAAATTTGAGATAAATTTTCCTAGGCTTGGCAACCCCCAAACAAAATTACCATGGCATTATTTGATTTTTTCCTTCAAAATCAAATAATATGAATTTTTGACTTAGGGAAATCAATTAATTCCCTAGGAAAAATAGACCTTGCTTAGACAAAAATGGTCTATCTCCTCAACCCCTTATTTGAATGGCATGGGACTCGAAGCAGTGGCTTAGGGGGTTTCATAGCAATATACCTTGCATTCATAGCCCCTATTACAAAATGTCAGTGCTTGAGCAATTACATTATTACATCAAAAATGAGTTAATTAACCACCAAGGGGTGAAGTTAATTAACTAGAAAAAATTAATAAAAATACAACAACATAACGAAACTCCGCAAGACTCTATACAAATGTCTAGCATGGTCATGAATAACATTTTGAGGCCTTAGCCACCTCATGGACTTGACTGTTAGAACGCCCGTCACCACTTTGGAGGATTTTGAGTGAAAAACCTAACCAATTAAAATCGTTTAAACAACAAGATTAATTGGAAAGGGAAAAAGCACTCGATGAGGGGACTTCCCTAACAACCAGTTCCATGGTGTGGCATCCATATCATATGACTCATACTAGCACATAAAATTACATTAATTTTCCCACGCAGGGGAGCGGACATTTCGTTTTACAAAGGGGCAATTGCCCTGCAGAAGTGAAAAATCCTTAGATTTTTCCAAGGTACAATTTGTACAATTATGTACATCTTCAATGTACATGAGGTTGCCACCTAGTTGAAATAGGTGGGCAACACCTCTCAAATGCTTTATTTCAGGGTTCTCTTCTCGGTTATGTGGGATTTTTCAGAAAAAAAATACATCTTTAGTTCCACCGCTATCATTAATTCCTTCTTCATCATCTTTATTTCCATCATAATGAATGTCAATCATATCTACAACACTATTAAAACCCTCATCATCTTGGGAAACTATTTTGATATTTGAAATCTTGGTTTCTTCTATATCTTTGGAGTCTTCCTTTCTTCTCCAACTCTTTCCATGAGGTTCCTTCTGGTTTTTCAAAAACTTGTCATCATCTCCTGTCATGTATTTTGAACGATCACTGTCAACACACCAGAGATCTTCTTTATCTTGTGTTTTTAGGGTAGTCAGACATTCCTCTTTTAATGTTCTTTCTTTCCACAACTTCTCTTGCTCTTTATGTCTGTTGGTTTTTCTGAGATTTCTATTAATCTAGAATTGCTTTCTTTATGTCCATAGTTATGATAATTGAAGCATTCTAAATTCCTTTCTTGTAGAGGTGCAAATGAGTTATAATTTCTGCTCTTAACTTGACCAACTGTCTTATTGTCCTTGAGGTTATAGTTTTTAACCTTCAAACTTTTCCTTTCATATGTTCTACAATTCATAGCTTTGTGTCTAAAGTTAGAGCATGCAAAACCATAACCAAGGAAAATGTGAGGATACTTGTTTTGATAGACCTTCTTTGGAGTTGTCTTGAATTCCTTCTTGATGGGTGGAAATGATCTTCTGGAGTTTTGAGCATTGCTCGTCTTTTCTTCCTCTTTCTTCTTGAAGGGATTGAGAAGAGCAGCTGCATAAGATTTTGAGCTAACTTGATTTTCTTCTTGAGAATAACCTATTCCATTTTTGTTACTTGGATCCCTTTGTGACGTTACAATCTTATCTAATATTTTAGAACTATTTTCATATCTTGTTTGGATAAATTTTGCATCAAGCTCTTTTCTTAAGTGAACTAGTTCTGCCTCCATTCTTTCACAGGTTAGTTGTTTTTCTGTAAGATATTTCTTTAGTCTTTCTTATATCCTATTTGCCTCTTGAATTTGTTGTTTTAGATTGCTCATGATTTTCTTCATCTTTTTTTCTTTCTATTCGTGCTCTTCCTGTTGTTCAACTAAAAAACCTTTCAACTGTCTATATTTGTTTTTGTATCTTCTTAATCCATCCAAAGCATTGAGTAGTTCTTCTTCCATATTAACCCCTGCTGCATCTTCTGACTCTTCCTTATTCTCAATTTCTTCTATCTCATTAGACTCTTCAATACCTAGAAAAATGACTTCATCATCACTAATCTTAGATGAACTGTTGTTTTCTTCTTTTGAGTAGAAATTCTTTTCTCGTTTGTAATTTTTCTTATAGTGGAATTTTCCCTCTTTCTTGTATTGTTTGTTTTTGTCATCTTCATCTTCAGAGTCTTCCTTGGGATAAGGACATTTGGTTTGAAAGTGCCCAATTCTACCACAATTAAAACATTTGAAGGGCAACTTGCCTTTGTACTTCCTTGATCCTTTATGAAGTTTTTTAATAAAATTGGCTTCTTCTTCATCAGATTCTTCATTATGGTTGATATGAGGTTTTTGCTTCTGATTTGTTTTCTTGATCACCTTGAAAGCTGCTTCTCCTTTTGGGAGATTATCAATACCCAGTCTTAATTCATAGGTTGTAAGGTTTCCATACTGTTATCACCAACCTTGTAGTTTCCTATGTGAGATGGATCCACGATGAATGGTAGAGGGACAAGCAACTAAGGTGAAACCAAGATTGCCTCGACTCCCAAATGGATGGTTATCACGCCAATTGAGGCGGTTTTCACTTTATGTTATCTTAGCCCAAGACAACAAGGGGGGAGACCCAGATCTACTCTCGATAGGAAAGACCAGACCTAGACACCAGATCAGAGCAAATGGAATTGAGGTACGTAAGGTGTAAGGTGATGGAAATCCTAGATCTATGGATGACGTCACTAGGTGAACCAAGGCTTTGGATCAAGGTTTAGGAGATATGAGATTTGATCCAAGTTGGGACACAGATGACCTATGAGGTAAATACTAGATCTAGGGTTAAGTTGCTAGCAGGAGGTGAAGATATCCACTGCCTTGGGATACGTAACCAATGTAGGGAGGGCAAAAACAAGACTGGGGCTATCTAGTATCGATGGATGGACTCGTAGGAAGATATGACAATGTCAAAGCACCCGAGCCACCAAGAAAAGGTCAAAACACAAGAGAAAGAGGCAAAAGAGGGGGTAGTGCTAGGGTTGGAGATTAGTTCCTTTCAGATCTAGGGCAATGGAGTCAGTTTCTACCCAGCGTTGAAGGAGACCCACCTGGGTATAGACCTGATCTACAAACCCAAAAAGTGGTTTTGCCGGAAAAGTCAAATCATAGGGAAAAATGGCAGCATGGAGGATAGCGCTAGGGTTTTGGAGGCCAGTTTCTCAGATCTAGGCCAAATGGTTCACTTTTTGCTCAGTGTTGAGGAAGATCCTCCTAGGGTATGACCTGATCTACAAAACCCATAAATGGTTTGCCGGTAACTCAAGTGGATTGAGCCATCATATTTTTTGGTTTTTTTATTATTTAGGGTTTTTAAGGTAAAAATGGAAATACAGATACCAATGGATTAAGATCTTGGAAGAGAAGAACTAACCTGTAGATCTTACTTGGAAAACCTTGTAGATTCCTTAATGATGATGATCCCTGCTATCCCGATCAATTTGAGAAGATTTGAGTGAGTTCTATGCTCAACGTTTTGCCCCAAGAAGCCACTGTGCCCTCTCCTGCACAACAAACGTCAACCATATCAGATTTGCTGCATCATGAAAAAAAAACAAATGCTACAGAAAAATAGCAAGATGAAATCATAGATCGCATTGATGCTAATGAAAATTCCCTGATACAAAATGCATCCAAAGCCAAGCGAGTTGAGGAAGCCCTGCAAAAACGCCCAAGTTGAAGTCACCCTCCTGTAGACAAGACAATGTTTCCCAAAAAATATATAGATCTCAAAACAATACCCAAATGCTAGGAATCACAAGACTTTCCAATCACCATCGAAGAACATCAGATGCAAAGGAGATCCAAGAAATATCCACAAGAAAAGTTTTCTATTATCCAGATCCAAGAGCCAAAGA
Source organism: Pseudotsuga menziesii (assembly GCA_001517045.1). Taxonomy (NCBI): domain Eukaryota; kingdom Viridiplantae; phylum Streptophyta; class Pinopsida; order Pinales; family Pinaceae; genus Pseudotsuga; species Pseudotsuga menziesii. The sequence continues at coordinate 21,498 of LPNX011063090.1, forward strand.
CCCCATACAAATGAGAAGCTCTCTCCTTTAAATAAGAATGAGAGAACCAAAATCCTAACCACTTTTCAAATGGGTGGCTAAGATTAAAAGATACAAATGTTCTAATCAACGGTTGAGATGAGCTCAACATACAATACATGGATCAACGCAATAATATAATATAAAAGTGGACTAAATCACCCTAGGAGAGGGGATCCCACTCAACAAAAAATAAATGAAGCACATGGTGGGTCCATGGAATGTTAACTAACTCCTTTTGGTTGTCCCCATGGCACAATAAAAATAATATAATTTTTAAACTGTGAAATTGTGCCTCCTTGAGGGAAATCGTGAGCCTCCAAAAGCTCCGGAAAATAATAAAATATGCCTGAAAATAGATGTGGGCCCTGTTATCCAACTTTTTGTACCATAGTTGGGTTACCTGAGGAGCCGTCGGTTGACAGACTTGTTCAAAGTCTGATTCCAGTGTATCAGTTGATCTGTCTGCTTGTCTAGCCAATATTGGCTAGTCACTTTTTGATTTGAATAATTTTGACCATGGCCCTTCGGGGTTTGTAATAAAATGTGCTAGTAGGGTATTTTTGAGTGGTTCGGTCTCCTAAGACGTAGAATTGCAAATAGCGTATTCCAGGGAGTTTTTTGCCCTTGACAATTATGCTTTGCCTTCAGTCGAGTATAATTGACGAGGTTTTCTCCCGCTTCCTCCAAAGCTGGAATGCCCGATGTTGAATTCTAGGCCTTGGGGGGTTATTAGAGCCCTGAGTGTTATAAGCCTACTAGACATTATTTAGATAGATCATGGTCATGTCCTAAGTCATCTGGACACATAAAAAAAAAAATTCGAAAAAATATTTTTCGAACAGTGAAAAATTATTTTTTAACTTTTAATTACTTTTCCTAAGTTTTTTGGGTTAATTTTTCCATAAATTAAATGGAAAAAACCTGTTCGTGATCCGGACTCAGAATTCAGTGATTGAAGGCTCTAACCTTAAGCCAAAAATCATTCTTGATCAGCTAGCCAGTCAGAACCAACTTTCAGATCAGCAATCGGATGCATAATGCCTTTTTACTCAAAAAAGTCAGTTTTGAGTAAAAAATGATTTTTAGTAAAAAAATGATTTTTATTAAAAAATGATTTTTATTAAAAAAAAAATGATTATTTTGGAGGAAACTAAAACCCTCCAAATTAATCCAAATTTAGTAAAATAAAAGACTAAATGACATCTCATGGAACACTTATGATGATTGGAGTTATCATAACTCAGCTTCAGTCATCATTA
>LPNX011063090.1:34113-87356 GCA_001517045.1 Pseudotsuga menziesii
CTCATGTCCTGCCAACAAGGAATGCTCACAGTCCTGATCCATATCTATGCTGGTGGATAAGGTGACTCTCTCTCCCTCAGTCTGTCCAGCATAAAGGGAAAACTCCCTCCGAAATGCAATACTAAACTCATCAACCTCAGCTGAGGCTGCAGTCTGCTGTCCCTGCCCCTTCTTCTTCTTCTTGCTTGGACACTGTGAGGCATAGTGTCCAAACGCCTGACAAGCATAGCACTTGATTTTACTCAAGTCCTTCTTCTATCCACTTTGTTGTCCCTGCTGCTGCTGCTGCTTGGCCCCACCCTTCTTGGGGCCCTTCTTCTTCTTACCCTTGGCTGCCAAAGCCACATCCTCATCATCAGCCCCTCTCTGAGAAGTACTACCCTGTACAAGACCCCTCCTGGTCTCCTCCTGCACAAAGTCATCCCATAACCTCTCCCAGTCAGGCAGGTTCTCTCTGCCCACAATAGCCTGCACAAAAGCACTCCAGGACTTTGAAGCCCCGTTCACTGCTGTCCGCACAAGCTCTGTAGGGGCAACCTTCTCCCCAACTGCTGCAAGTTCATCCCGAACTGCAGAAATCCTAGTAAGGTAAGCTGTGACTCCCTCTCCTCCATTCATCCTGATACTCTTGAGTTTTTCTCTGAGAACCATTTTCCGGTTCTCATTAGAACTCTCATACAGACTAGTCAAGGCTGTCCACATCTCATGAGCCTTGTCCTTTCCTGAAATGTGAGGAATAATGTGATCTTTCACGGCATCAAGAATAATTCTTCTGACTTTGCAGTCCTTCTTATTGAAGGCTGTGAGGGCTGCTGCATTCGTAGATGCAGGAATGACAATGGGGTTTGTAGTAGTGTTCCTCACTATGTCTGGCCACAACTCATTCTCTTCAAGTAACAGCAAAATCCTGGCCTTCCATGGCACAAAATTCCCTGTCCCATCCAGCCTATCCTCCAATCTAAGTCCCGTAGCCATCTCAACAACAACTCAGCAAAGTGCTGTTCACTGACAGAAGTAAAATAACAAAAATTTCTGAATGCTGCAAATTTCTGTGTGTCTGCAAAAATCACTGTTTCTGCCCCCTTTGCTCTGATACCATGTTGAAAAACTGAGTTTTACTGCTTGCTGGTTTAAATGAACAAATTGTGTTTTTCACTTCAGCCGGTTTTGCATAGGCTTGAAGCTACTTAAAAATTTTGCCGAACAATTTTAAACACATAGTAAAAATTACTGACAGGCTGAAAACAAATACATGCACACCATAAATTTGACTCAGAGATTTTTGGCTAATCAGCCCTGGAAAAACCCCCACGGGAAAAACCAGTTAGAGAGAGGAGAGATATTTATTATTCTTCAGCAAAGTACAGGACAGAAAATGGTGAAAAATACAACTTATCTCCACCGGCAAACTTTATCTCAAGGTCTGGAAATTAGTGCTCAGCAAACCAGCCGTACACCCTTCTTCTTTTTCTGTGCAAAAATCAAATGCAAATGTCCAGCAGTAACAGGCTGTACATCTCCTAGAAAACTGTGCCAAAAGACAGTCCGTACAGCAGCAACATAGGCCGTACTCTTCCTCGAATTTCGTGCCAAAAATATGCAGACCGTACAGGAAGAAAACTCAGCCGTACCTTCCTCGATATTTGTGCAAATATTAAATGCACTGTACAGTAGGAAAAATCAGGTCGTACACCCCTCGAAATCTGTGCCAAATTTAATGCACTGTACAGCAGAAATAAAACAGGTCGTACATCCCTCGATTTCTGTGCAATAAATGAAGTAGCCGTACAGTCAGGCCGTACTCTTCTTGGGATCTGTGCCAGCAAATAATAAATGCAGTCTCGACCTCCTTGTTCACCAAAATCACTTCAGTCAACAACCTGGAAAATCGTGCCCTACTTGAGCAAACTCGACCCAGCCTTCTCAGCTCTCTCTCTTCTCCTGAAAACAAAAAAAGTGAATACCCTTTTGCCTCCCTCACCCTTTTTGTTTGACCTAAGTGAGTTTCTTAATCCAATGGTGGAAAAAGAATCAATCCAATGGATGAGATTGAATGTGAGTGAAAATCCCTTTTATTTATTTCTCATAAATAAAATCACTCACCCACTTAAATTTATCAAAAAGTGACTTTATTGTTATAAAGTCTCATTAAGTGACTTTTAATGTGAGGGTCACCTTTTTCCCTCTTAAAGTGACTTTAGGCAAAAATTAAAGTCACCTAGGGAACATCTGCCTAGGTACAAAAACTAACATCTTCCTTCTTCATCGCTGCCCCATTTTATTCTTTTTTACCACTCCTTTTCTTCTTTGGATAGCCCTAGTGTGCCCTAGTTTATGTCCCTTTTTTGCCTTTTTTTGCCAAAGACCCCTTACAAATGAGAAGCTCTCTCCTTTAAATAGGAATGAGAGAACCAAAATCCTAACCACTTTTCAAATGGGTGGCTAAGATTAAAAGATACAAATGTTCTAATCAACGATTGAGATGAGCTCAACATACAATACATGGATCAACGCAATAATATAATATAAAAGTGGAGTAAATCACCCTAGGAGAGGGGATCCCACTCAACAAAAAATAAATGAAGCACATGGTGGGTCCATGGAATGTTAACTAACTCCTTTTGGTTGTCTCCATGGCACAATAAAAATAATATAATTTTTAAACTGTGAAATTGTGCCTCCTTGAGGGAAATCGTGAGCCTCCAAAAGCTCCGGAAAATAATAAAATATGCCTGAAAATAGATGTGGGCCCATCCAAGTGCTGCAACTGCTGGAGAAGGAGTGGAAGACATCACACTCATCATCAGAACTCATCCCATGCCATTTCCTTGCCTAAGTAGCCCAAATTGAGTTTTTCAGTAGCCATTTTAATTATTTTTTATCTGCCTCGGGTAATGTGATATGCCAGAAACTGCCTCTTAGGGTGCCTACATTATCCAACTAAACCCACCAGGCTCTCTGGGAGGGGGGTAATATGGTATAATCAAGTGGCTGGACCCCCTATCCCTCATACAATGCCCTAGGAGATCCAAGAAAATCATCTTCCTGCTCAGACAAGCCATCCAGTGTGGCAAAACTGCACTAGAAGGGTACACTGAGCCAAATCATCTCTGCGAGTGCCTGGAACTGAAACTAAGCTGTCTCACTAAACTCAGAGAGTCCAAATCCATCTAAGGTGTATACTCATACCCTCTCTAGGTCTCTGCATGATCATCTACAATATCCAAAATACCCAGATAGACAAAATAACAATCTATAAATGACCATATAACCAGTAATATAACCCAGGCTAACATCCATCTGCTGCAAGTGTTCATAGGTCAATACATGCTTTACAAATCATTCAAATAACATTTATAACAAGTAGCAATCATTTCACTAGCGATCTATCAACCAAATAAAGGATTTAATTTTTTGACTATAACTCATACTAGAATTTCAATACCATACTCACTTTATAGTTGTAATCAATTTGCTAGTGAAGGGTGAGGGCTAAAATTCACAAGGCTAGGCCAAAGGGTGACTACCAACTTGACATTGTGACACTTAGGATATGGAAAGGGTATACTCACTCTAGCATATGACAAACAAACAACAACAAAGGGGATGGCAGTGTCTCACAAATGGGTGAGTTACTTCAGAGGTGTTTATTCACCTTGACAAATGCTCACAATCCAACTCAATACAAGTAAGGCCAACAATCCTTACATATAACTTTAGGAACCATTGCTTTTTTGGGCCTTTGATTTTCCATAGCCTTGGTCCATGTTTTTATTGCATGGATTTTTATTATTTAGGCTTTATGCATTCATGTATGTTGAAAAACACTACTTTTCATGAATGTATTAAGATATTCTTTTCATTGTACTTCAAAGCCAATTTCATTAGGCTAGCCTTGCATTCATGTATGCTTAAAAACACTACTTTTCATGAATGGGCTTTTTCATAAGATATTCATTTCATTTCCAAATACATTGCATTGATGACAGTGCTACTTGTTTCAGGTTAGCCAACACAACTTAGGCAACTCAGAGCCGAGACACAAATAAAAGGGAGGCTTTTCCAACAAAAGATCTAGTGGGGAAAGGTCCTCCATGCCACAAGTCAAGTAGGAGGTCGGGTTAGAAACATAACTGGAAGGTAATGGATGGGTGGAAATAGTGAATGATGAAACTAGCAAGCCAAAGCATGGTGGGAATGACTACCTCTATTCTCCCTAAGGAGGGTAAAACCGATGAGTATAGTCAAGAACTTCCATGTCTGAGTAGGAACATCAATACATAATATAAATACATCCAAGTCTATATATCTATATGACCGTGAGATCATGACACTAAATGCTAATACAAGTCACAAGAATGAGTATAAAAGCAATAATAACCATAACACAAGATAATATAAGCTAAGTCATAACATGTAAATAATCCATCTGAAACAACATTTGGCCAATGAGAAAACACTGATGCAAATCTGGGCACCACTAACTGCTCTGCAAATGGCTAAATGACTACATCAGTCCTCAAATTTGAGTGTCCTGAGACTCAGTCATGGCATGGGAGAGTACTATAGTCCATCAATCAAATAATGATCCATCAGAAATGCTCATCTCAGCATCTCATATGTAGGGGAGCTGGCTGAAAAATGTACTGGAATCTGTAAAATAGAATATGGTAGCCCGACTACTATATATGTGATAACACATACAATTCATCCATGGTAAGAGCTTCTAGCTTCTCTCGGTCTTCAAGAGTGGATACTTTGGGATTATATGCCATCGGAAGTGTTCTTAGTACCTTTTCAACCAACTCATTGTCTGGGAATTCTACTCCCAAACCTTTGATTGTATGAACAAGATTATCAATTCTTTTGAAGTACTTTGAAATATTTTCTTCATCCTTCATTTTTAGACTTTCATATTGTACTTTGAGAGATTGAAGTTTTGCCATGGAATCTCATGCATATATGGTTTCCAATTTGTTCCAGAGCTCTTTTGCATTTTTACAGGTTAGTACTTTTGCAAGAACCTTCTTCCTTATTCCAGCTTGTAATGTATTTAAGGCCTTTGCATGTTCCCAAAATTTCTTCCTATCTTCTACTTCTGTGGGAGTGACTTTTGGAACATCATTTCCTTCTTCAACTAATGCTCAAACTTCCAGTCCAATGGACATCAAATAGTTTTTCATTCTAATCTTCCAGAAAACATAGTCTTCACCATCAAATATGGGGACTCTTATTGACATCTTTATCTGCTGATCCATAGTGATTTTAATAGGATCTTTCTTCCAGTGGTTAAACTGTAGTGAAGGATCTAGCTCTGATACCAAATGATGGATCCAGTCTTGTCACTAAGGGGGGGGGGAGGGGTGAATCAGTGACAGAAATTTAAACACAATTTCTTTTATTTTAGCAAATGTAAAAACAAATTTGGACATAATGTTTTAATGTGGAACCTGTTGTTCGTCGATTGCACACCAGCAACAGAAATCTTCCGAAAACTATCTCCTCACTTAAGAAAGTGGGAGAGGTGTGACCTTGGGGGCAAGCATAGAGCCAGGTATTGTCACCTACTCCTAGCTCCTCCATTTAGGCTAACTCCTAACGAAGCCAAGGGGGATAGTCCCTAACAAAGAGTTTCTAAGGCTCAATGTGTTTAAGTTAATTTTATGGAAGTGATGCGGATGGGTGTTGTTTACGAGTTTGTTTATGATGAAAGACGATTGCAATTATTATAAAAAAAAATTTGAACACAAGACAAAAGCAATCCACGTTGCTGCACTAGATTAAAAGATGAACAATATGTCGAGAACTTGTGAAATAAACCAGCATTCACAGATAAAGATTTTATAAATCAAAGGACAAATGGTCCAGATAAATAATGATGCATGAAATGACAAACCAGTGCCTTATGGAGTTGAACCTCTGCGATGCTTGAAAAATAATAAAAGTACAAGTCTCGAAATAATGCTAGTGGATGTGTTATGCGATTGCTCTTTGTACGTTTTAAGTATTTAAATGGTCTTGTTTATTATGGCTTGTCAAAGGTATCAAAAGACCAACTGGAAAAGTGTTCGAAGTAATTCCATTTGAGACATGTCGGCCCGTCCAGTATCTCAGGCTGGTTTCTGGTGGATTGACCAGCTAGCCAGGACTCTAAAACAACGGGGAGTTTCGACGCCCTTACTGAGAATTGACTTTGAATGCTTCCTACAACGCCGGTGCGTTGGTTATGGGGTAAAATTTTATTATGTTGTTATTGCGAGCTTAACAAGCCTGTTCACTGTTCTGAGTACGAGCCCAACTATGAAAGTCGGCAGAGCATACTAGGTGAGGGATATCAACGAAGTAAATTATCTAAAATGGGAATGTGAGTTGCAAAATTTTATTAGAAAAAATAATTAAAACCCTCTGACATGGAGCGCTCTTGACTTTGTCTTATGACGAAAGTTCAAGAGTCTTAGCTAAACTATATGCTTGATGCAAGAAAATGCAGTGAGAATGCTCTCCGATAGAGAGTGCTCTTGATTTGGATTCTGGAAAGTTCAAGAGACTTAGAAATTAAGTTAAGAAATTACAAAAGCAAAAGTACACGAAATAAAAGAAAAATTAAACAAACTCTCCAACAGAGAGCACTCTTGATCCACTTTACGGTGAGATTCAAGAGATTTTGGTTTTTTTTACTTTTTGCAATATTATATCAAACAAAAGCAAACAGATCTGAATTAAAACTAATTAAGGAAACAAGAAACTTTTCTTTTCTAACTTTTATGAAAGCAAACAAAAAACTTTTCAAAAATGAAACTACTTTTTCCTATTCTACTCTAACAAATTACTCTACAAGCATGCAAACATGAAAATGAAAAGGATGATACAGGCTTCCCCCCAAATGGGGGAAGAGGGGTGTGGGAGTATTTATCCCACTTGCTTTTTATTAACTTTTTACAATGTTTTTTTTATGCTTTTGCCTCTTCTTGAATGAGCAGGGTGAGAAAGGGGAAGAGAGAAGAGGGAGATATTTTTGTCTTTTTTGCTCTTTGCTTGCTTCCTTGGCTTGCTTTTAGATTTTGAGCTTTTCTTGATTTTCCTAAAAGTAAGAGCTTTAAACACTGAAATGTTATATGTTAGTCAAAAAATAAAATGAAACAAAACTACAAACTAACTTTTTAAAGAAAGGTAAACTTTTACTGTGAAAAACGGAGGAAAGAGAGAGGAGAACAAGTTGTGAAATGGAAGAGGAAGAGGGAAAAAAGAGGGCTGTCCAAAAGGGTAAAAGAGGGCTGCAAACTAACAAGAAGAAGGCTGCAAACTAAGTGAAGAAAGGGGAAAAGAGGGCAGCGAAGAGGCAAAAGGATGAGAAAGCCAAACAAGGCAAGAGAGGGGAAGCCAAAGGATAGAAAAAAGAAACTTAGGGCTTCCTAAAGTAACTGGTAACCAAAGTAAAGTTTTCTTGTGGATGGAACACAAGAGAGAGAGAGCTAATCCCAGCTTTCTTTTTGTATTAAAAGAAGACGATCCCTGTAGGTCCTGCAATCACAAAGTGTTAAACTCAAAAATATGGTTGCTTGAAGCTTGGGATAGAAGCAACTAAGCTCACACCCTTCTACAATCTGTGAAGCTTGATAACAGACCAAAACTCAATACAAGAAGTGAGATCAAAATCATATGCTAGTATGCTAAGAAAATTAAATCAAGAACAACATTACGTATTACTGACTACTCATGTCCATCAAGATACTAATCTACTTTGCATAAACAACCAAATTGAAACAACAAATGGCTATTCTACCGTGCCAACAATGGCCTTCTTGAGCTAGCAAAATAATTAATCACATGCAAGTATTAAAAGATAGGGGTTAGAGACAATATCGCCTCAACCATGAGAAGTTCACCACATTCAAAAGCTCATAGACCTCCAAAGTCGAATATCTTTATTAACAATTCAAAGCAAACGCTTGATACAATTTTCTCAGAGTAACTCTAACACAAAAGTTCCATCTTGTAGAGCTCAAAAGAGCCTCTACTTATACAAAGAGAGAAGGCTAAAACCCTAAAACCAAACTCCATCAAATGAGGGCCAATCCCCATGATTAAGCAAACTCAGCACATGATTGAGAGCCCAGACCTAAACAAAAGTTGGTGTGAATGATGGGTGGCCTCCACCTAGGCAAGGCGCCCCCTCTCCCAACCCTAACTTCCAAAATCCACCCATTAATGAGCCCACACGTGTGATAGCGCATCCTTGAGGAGAGAGGGGCGTGAGCTTGAAGAGAGGCGTGAAGGCTTGAAGTAGGTGTTAATTGGTGATGATGGGTGCCAAACCCTTAGGGTTTGCACCCAACACTTAATGCATTTAATTTCCTACTCCGTAAATATCATCAAACCAATCATTGCCCTTCAAATCACCCAACTCGTGAGCTTAGCTGAAGAGGACGAGTTTGCTAACTAAATGTGACTTCAATGCTCTCCGATTGTTGACTGGAGAGGATTTGTGCCGAGTTGAATCATCATAAATGCCCATTGCCATGTCATTTAGCCTTTTATTTTATTCAATTTGGTTTATTTTGGAGAGTTTTTTATTATCTCCAAAATATTCATTTTTAATATTTTAATTAATAATTTCTCCGTAAATGACTTTTTTGAGAAATTATTAATTATGAGGCTGAATGAACATCTGAAACTTAGGGATAGCTGGCCAGTTGATCATGAATGATTTTTGCCTTAAGGTTAGAGCCTTCAATCACTGAATTCGGATCCTGGATGACTGACATATTACAAATTTAAATTTTTCCATTTAAACTATGGAAAAATTTAATTAAAAACTTAGGAAAAATAAAAAAAATTAAAATCCCAAAATCCAACGTGTTTGGTAAATTTTTTTCGGAATTTTTTCTGAAGATCCTAGTGACTTAGAACATGACCATAGTCTATTCTAATAATGTCTAGTAGGTTTATACATAATCAGTTAGGCTCTAATAACCCCCCAAGGTCCATAATTCAAAATCGGGCATTCCAGCTTTGGAGGAAGCGGGAGAAAACCTCGTCGATTATACTCGGCTATATGCAAAGCATAATTGACAAGGGAAAAAAACTCTCTGGAATACCTTAGTTGAAATTTTACGTATTAGGAGACCGAACCACTCAAAACACCCTACTAGCACATTTTATTACAAACCCCGCGGGGTCATGGTCATAATTACTGAAAACAATAACCGACCAGCCAAAACTGGCTAGGCACAAAGGTAGATCACTGATACACTGGAACACAAACATTCATCATGTTTGTCAAATGGCGGCTCCAACTATGGTACAAATAAGTTGGTAACAGAACCCAATAAGGTAAACCACCAACACGTTTCTATTATGTGCAAAACTTTGTTTTTACAATATACAATAGTTATTTGCAAGCACCCACTTGCTGGAGACCACAATCCCCAATTTTCTCAGCCACTACTGAAGGATGTACCCACACCCTGGTTTCTGCCTGCACCTACAGATAAGGATACACCAATACCTTGTTTCTCCAGCCACTACTGGAAGGAGGCTAAGACCTCCTTACAGGCATGTAGCCTGCCCTAACACCACCCTTCCACCCTTATTCGTTTTTTATCAGTCTACTATTACCTTCTTGGACTCTGTCATACGCAATTAACAGAGACCGCTTCTTTTGTTTCGATTTCTTGATTATATAATCTTCTTCAACACCCAAAGGACCTTTTTAACCATCACGCCCTTTCACATCTCTGTGCTTTCAAATGTTTATTATTAAATAACTGGATTTATGTCTTAATTACATATTTAATTAATTAAATAATCAAACCTTCTTGTGCCTTCCACCTTCGGGCTTTCAACCTTCCTCCATGCTTCATCTGCGAGTTCCATCTCTCCCAAAACGCGAGTTTCTTCTTTTTAGCTCCCTCACGCGATCTTACCTTCATCTACAGGCAGTGAGCTTCCTCAGTTCTGATCGATGGCTTCACTTGTTCACATGCCTGCGGCTTCCTCCTTAAACCCTCTGGCTTCTTTCACGTGGGCATCACTTCCTCTCTCCACAACATGGGATTCCTTACTTCACTGACTTGCAAGCTTCTTCCCTTCTCAAAACGTGGGTTTCAGCACCATGCGGGCAATGGCCTTTCCGCACTTTCCTTTCTGCACGGTGGAATGTGAAAATCAGAAACCCAACCTTTCCAAAATCTGAACTTTTGCACTTCCGCTTCCGCATCGGCCTTCCCACAACATCTTTTCCGCATTGTGGAAGGCGGAAATCAGAAACTCAATTTTTCCAAGATCCAAACCTTTGCACTTTCGCTTTTCCGCACAGGCCTTTCCGCATGAACTGTTCTGCAACGGCCTTTCTGCAAGCTTCTTTCCGCATTGCGAAATGCGGAATGCGGAAACTCAACTTTACCATGACTTCGACTTTTTGCTTTCCGCACTTTCGCACCCACACTTCTGCTCCCGCAACTTTTCACAGATCCTCCAAACCGTCGATCTCCTGCGGCTGTGCTTCTGATCGTCGATTTTGTGATCGATTGTGGATCTCTTCTTCCGCATTCCTTTTGTTGCAGAACTCTCCTGCGACCGTCAATCTATTTCGGAACGCTCCTCAGTCGTTGATCTCTGATTAACTGCAGAAGCTTCCCAACCATTGGATCTCGTGCGAGAAGCTTCCTGAGCGTTCATTTCTGAACTATTGCGGAACTTCTCTCCTGTTCACTTTTCCATTTCCGTAATGGCTTTCTCGCAACGCTTTTTCCGAACCGTCGATCTGCTGAGGGATAAATCCTGACCATTGATCTGTTTACTCATCAATCATTCGTTTTAACACTTAGCCATTTTTAATATGTCAACTAATGTTTTTCTCTTGTTTTGGCAGATTGATATTTCGCACGTGTGAGGACCAAGTGGGAATCTGACTTCATGGCTGGATAGCCAGTTCACTAAGGTGCAGGATCATGTCATCTTTAGATCTTACTAACACATACACATCTTCTGGAGGGCATTTAAAAATAGTCTTCTAGACTTTTGTCATGACACTTAAACCAATTTCTTCGTCTGATCCAATCTGCCTAAAACATTGTTTTGGTAGGTCCATAACTTCTCCCTCAACTACTACCAAGATGAATTGAAGACATGGTCAGGTAGAGAAAACACCTGTCTACAAGACCCCTATATACTGCGGACATTTACTCTAACGCATGATTTAGGGTGGCCATTCTCTTATACCCTTTTAGACCAGTTTTGAGTTATTTATTCCATACTTAGTTAATTTCCTGATTTTCTCCAGTTTCCATATTTCTCCAGAATGATGTCATATCATTTGCTTTTTCACCAGTTTCCATATTTCTCCAGAATGATGTCATATCATTTGCTTTTTCACCAGTTTCCATATTTATTCCATACTTAGTCAATTTCTAGATTTTCACCAGTTTCCATATTTCTCCAGAATGATGTCATATCATCTGCTTTTTCATCGTAGACAATGTCTCTTATCAATTTGCCATCAATTATGTTATTCTATGTCATCATATCTGTTGTATCATCATTCATGCCATGTCATCACTACCTTTGTTTTTCCTTTGACTTTCACTGAGTTCAACCTGCCATCATGTCCTTGGTTATTCCTTTCTCATCATTGAACTCCTTTTGACATCAATGACAACTATATTCTATATTGCCAACAAAACAAGGCTAGGTAAAGGGAAATGACTTTTGACTGACTTTGACTATGTGATCTTTGCGAAAGATAACCAATACACTCGACCAAAGTGACATGTACATGACAGAAAACAATAGGGGATGGAGGTGTCTGACAGATGAATAAAGTACTTGGTCTTGTTTCCTCTAGACTCTAACAGGTTTTCCTTTTACAATAATTTGCAACATAGATCAACCTTCAAAGGTAGGTTCCTTGGAAGCCTTCTCGGCTCCAGTACTGACAAAGACATAGCCTTTGCAGGCTAGTCTCACCCTGTTGCCCTGTGGGGGAAAATGAGTCGAACACTATACAAAGAGTGAGTGCTCATCCTTTGACCATTGATCTTTTTTAAATAACTTTTTTTTCACAAGATAGTAGCTAACCTACAAGAGCAGGTGCCCTGGAAAGCCTTCTGGGCTCTAGTAAATGACTAAGGCTTAGACCTGCTGCCAACGAGCAGTCCATAGCCCCGACGGGTTTGCCTCTCCATGCCGCCCCTATGGAGGGAAGATGAGCCTTACATTATACAAAGAATGAGTGCTCAACCCCTTGGCCACTGACTACCTTCTAAACTTTTATACTTTTGCATCCTTTAGACATAGCTTTTATCCGTTCCGATGCTTTAGTGTTTAGGAACATTGTTTTGGTGGAGCACTTGTTTCAAGGACCAAAGGAGAACTTCCGAGCGAACCCATCCATACTGGCCAAGCCGCATACCGCATACTTCATAGCCAAAGACACAAAACAACATGGAGTCTATCATGTACATGGGTTAAGATGGGGAAAAGATCTTCAATCTCACAAGTCTCAGTCATTCTAAGTCATGGTATAAATTTCAATAACAGATGAACTGGATGGACGAGGACAAGTGACACATGGGACCAACCTAGCACTAAGGTTTACTATTTGTACAAGCATGGCATGAGCAACAGTCTTCACAACAAGCCCTTTGATTAGTCATATTACAAGTTTAAGCATTAGTATATATAAGCATAGCTCACCATAATCATCCTAACAAGACAAGCATAGGTGTTTGACATACATCATAGAGAAAAATCAAACTATGGAAGCATATGCTTGATCTCACCATATATTCATGTCTCCAACTTATAGGGCCCCTCTGTAACTGTGTGTACCATGTCTGATCTGCTACTCTGCTGAAACGAACTAGGTCATCATTGAAAGCATTCAATGGATTCATGAATCTCAGTCTTGGTAAGGAAAATCTGATGAATAAGCCTCTGAAATGGCTTAAGCTGCAATGATCCATGCTAAAACCCCATGTAAAAAATAGCTCAGAATAGAATAAGAGACAAGTCTGTATGCTACATCATGGTATCCCAGTTGCAAAATGTATATGTGATATCAGGCCTGAAACATAGGAAAAGTGATCTCTAGGATTAAGAGGATGCTTTAAGTGTGAAAACGAGCATCGCCATGCCAAAAACGAACTCCAAACTCATCTTGTATGCCTCTTACAATTTTTTTAATTAAACCATTAAAAGTGGCCTAATTTTGCGGGAAAAATTAATTTTCTCGGAATTGTGCAAAAACCTAGGGGGACCTAGCACATGTTCATACGACTCAATTTGAATCCCTAGCATGTTTATAAAAATTGACACAGAGGCTCTAAGAACCCCCTACGGCCTAACCACCAAGACGACTACCCCAATTTTGGAGGAGTGAGTGAAAAACTCAGAAATTATTTGTCGTTTGTTCAACAACAAATAATTACCAAGGGAAAAAAAGACTCTAGGCTAGTTGGCTTGATGTCTAAGTCTAGGAAGCCGAGTCTTTTATAAAATTGACCATGCTAGCACATTTTTTACAATTTCCCCAAGGGGGTATGAACATGTGTTTATGAAATTTTTTTTAAAAATTTCCCAGAAAAAGCTTGGCAGGCTTCTGGACTTTGAAGAATGAACAAGTGTGCTTGTTCAACTTTGTCGGCTCACTTGATAAAACCAACTAAGCATGACTTAGTAGGTAACACTAGTGGATATGGAGTGCTTGTGTATAAGGGTTGTTGTTGTAGTCTGAGTGAAATTATTGCAGTGTCTTGTTGCTAAGTTTTAAGATTTATTAGATAAGTTAATTAAGGAGTGGGTTAATTTTGGGTTTGGCCCAATAAGGCAAGCTCTCTTGAAATGAGCTCTAAAACTACTTTACCAAGTGTCCAACGGGGTGAGGCACAGCCTGCTTGGAGTAGCCCCCTAACTCTATGGTAATCACCCTTCGCGACCTTTTGATTTCTCAAAAAGCATGCTTATGTGGATTTTCCTATTAAATCTAGCAACTCGTATCTCTTTTTGGTACAGCCGGCTAATCAGACAAGCTGCAGCGGTGTAGAGCATATGGGGAAGAAGCCTTCGTTAATTTTATTAAAAGCCTGATTGATGTTTATTAACTAACTACTCATGGCTGCGAGTCTCTTTCCCCCTTTCGGGATACTCGGGAGAGCATAGTCGGTTATATTTTAAAAGGTTTAAGGTATGAAATAACAAAACAAAGACCCTTTTTTAATTAGTCCTACCACGAATCTCTTTCCCCCTTTCGGGATACTCAAGAGAGCGTGGGCTTAGTGATTCCTTTACCTTTAAAATGAAAAGAAAACTAAAACATAAAAAGGAAAAAAAAAATAAACTAATCAAGCACACCACACCGATCCTTGGATGGGGATTGCAGAAAGGATTAACACAACCCTCTCGTTCTGTTTATTATAGTTATTGCAAACGCCTAAAAGCTCTTTTTTGAGACACCCTTAATCTTTATCATGTAGATCAACAGATTTACAAGTTTCTTTCAATAAAAATGAATGGAGAGAAAGCACATGAAGAGTGGGGAAGGTACGGAGTCTTCTTGCTTGCTCGAATCTTCAATTTTTGGGCAGCCAACAACAATTGTCAGAAGATGGTCCCAAACACTTCCCAAACACTTTAAGAGTGTTTGGGGAAAACTACAAAAAAAAGTGCAAAATATTTCTAAGTTAAAAAGTTAAACAAAAATGCGAAATTTAACTAAGACAAGCTAGGAAACTTGCCTACTTAGGATCTTTACGTATTCTTTTGGAACAAGTAAACCAAGCTCTAAATAGCCAAGTATGAATCTTTAAACTCTTAAATCAAACTATCCTTACTTAGCTTTGGATTTTACTTGAAAAAGACTTAGTAAGAACGGTAGATCAACTCTAACCGGATCTAGACTTTGAGATTTTAAATGTAATCTACTTAGATCTAGCCAGCTACTCAGATTTGCTGATATTATTGCATAAGATTATAGATCTGAAATAAAAATCGAACCAGTAACCAAGAGAATCAAACTTTAAAAGATGAGAAGGGTGAAGACAAACAATCGTTGAAATTGGGCAATGGGATCCTCAAAGTGGGGATCGGAGGTACTAGTCCTTCTTAGAAATATGTTTGAAGATGTGAAGATGCTGACATGCTCAACACGCTCTCCAAACTAGATATCCTGTGATCTCACAAAACTTTCACAACAAAGGATTAAAAGCACTTCGTGTAAGCTGCAATAGAAACTTCAGCAAACTTGCATTTCTCATCAAATAAACATGTCTGTGTAATGTCTCTTATGCAACTTAACAGAAAAGTAATAGATGAAACAATCACACTACTCTACCTTACTAAGAAATACTTCTCCTTCAAAAGCCAGATAAATAACCAAAGATTTTATAGTGCAAGCATGTAAACAATACAACTAGATCTCATTAGATCATAAAGACATTATCATCCACACGCGAAAGATCCATGCATCGATTTGCCTCCAAACCCTTTATTCATTCAATGAAAAATACTTCACAATGGTTACAATGCAATTTAGCAGAGGTTCCGCCTTCCCATGTTTACAAATGGCAAAATGACCTGCTTAAATAGAAGAACCCAGGAGGGGGGAGCGCATCTCACACTTGGAGTAGAAGTGGGCATTGTGGAGTTGATTAAGGATTGATCACAAGTTGAGTGAAGTGGATGTCAAGATACTGGTGATTTGAATGGAGTTGATGTATGCAATATGCACCACCTCTCCAATGGAGAGGAGCGCACTCACCAAGATCTCACCCATCGACTGCTTAGATGCCACACGCACCAACGCTAAGCAAGGATGAGGGTGTATCCTTTAACCATTTGCCTGATTCACCATACCCTTGATCAATCAATTGCCAAAACTTCAAATGCTAATGTGGGCCACCTCATGACGTCAGGAAGAAAACGATTTAATTTAAGAGTATTTGCTAGCTTCCACACATTGTCCAAAACATGACATTTCAACAAGTAATGAGGTCGCCAACATGGGGACAAACCATTCCATGTCACCCCATTATATTTAATATGTCCTTTTTTACTTTTTTTCAATTTTGTCTTAAGCTAATTTGTTGCATTTTTAGCATTAAAATGTTATTTTGATGCTTCGTTAGCAAAAAATGACCTTAAGTGACTTTTTGATCACCCGGAGTGTATGAAAAGTGGGTCTCAAGGTAAAGAGGATGCTTTGAGAGTGAAAATGAGCATCCACACGCCAAATTCCGCCTCCGAATCAAGCTTTTATGCCATTTACAAATTTTTTAATTGAACCATTAAAAAATGGCCTAAAAAAGGGAAAATTTTATTTTCTCGGAATGGAACAAAAACTTAGGAGGACCTAGCTCATGTCCATACGACTCAAAATCCATGTTTAGTACGTTCATATACATTGACATGTGAACTTTAATAACCTCCCAGCTTTTGACCACCAAGACGACTATTCCAGCTTTGGAGAAGCAGGGGAAAAACTCAAAAATTATGCATCGCTTATTCAGCATTGCATAATTAACAAGGGAAAAAACACCTTCGAATAATTGGTTTGATAATCGGGTCCTAGGAAGCCAAGCTCTTTACAAAAAATCCGTGTTAACACATTTTTTACAATTTCACCCAGGGTGTATGAACATGTGGTACAAAAATAAAAACGCCAAGAAGGCCCGATGGACCTTTGAGCTCTGAGTTTGAACAAGTAGTTTGTTCATCTTTGCCGGCTCACTTGAAAGTCCGACTGAGCACAACTCGGGCAATAACAGAAGGCACATGGCATAGGACTAGCGCACATCTGTTATCAAGTCACCGTGATCTGTCAGTTAAAAAAAATGCTAGAAATGTATCTGATGCAAAATGCAAAGCATTCATCAGTCTCCTCTGTGGAACTGGCGTTTGTGATCAAAATCGCAAGTGAAAAAGTCTCCTAGTTACCTGTTGCCGCCTAATTCACACTTTAAGATGCAGGAAAGTCACAACCTGCTATGTGTGTCCTTGGGGGCAAGTGAGAGCTGGGGACGACTGTCACCACAGTCCACAACTCCTCCGTTTAGGCAAGATCCCAACAGAGCCAAGGGGGGTAGTCCCTATGGGAAAACTAAGGTAATTAAAATAACTTCCTTTTTCTTGTACTACAATCAAACATTTTTATTTTCCAAGTCCAAGATCAAATACCGACACCTCCCATAAGGGATACAGCTTGGTTGATCTTGTTGATCGCTTTAAAATAAACCTTGCATGTTAATCACCCAGATAAAATTTGATCTTAAAACTTACCAACAACAACTTCCCACATCCTGCTCCTCTACTCGGTTATCACCCTCCAGGGTACTTCGAGATACGACCAGGGGACAGGGAAGTCTTAGTTTAATAGGCATCCATCTAGCCCTTTTTCTGTCAACTAAAAACAGTGACCTCAGGAAGCTAGAAGGGGTAGTAGACCATGGGTGGTCTCTAGGCGCTTCGACGTCCTCCTTGTTGAGCACCGGGGCATTGGGGATTGACCTGTGAGCTACGGGTGGGCTTTGTTCCTACTTTGTTGAGCGCAACAGCATTCCTTCTTTGACTGGAGAAGTTCTAGATCGGGGTAGTCACACCACCGATTCCAAAACTTAATCCAAGAAGAAAAACTTTAATAAAATTAACTAAAATAAACCAAGAGACATTTAAAAACCGGTTCTACAACACTCTTCTATTTCAAGCACTATTTCACTTCAACATTGCACTACAATTTTTACTTCCAGCACTTTACTTTTCAGTTACATCTATTTACTTTCGATTCTGCAAATGGTCTTGTGGTGAACTTTTAACTGCTTAAGGTTTTTTCATACTTTAAATTTACTGCTGGTTCAATAATCTTCATTCATAACAATTTTCTGCCATCTTGTAAATCTGTTTCATTGTCCATACATTTGTTTTATTTCATTACTGTTTACAATTATATTGTTTATTCATATGTTTCATTATTAAACACCGAAGCTATAGTTTAATCACAGATTAAAATCTCAATTTTTTTTGTAAAGTTCATAAAGACATAATCTATCTTTAGACTCCATTGTAATAGGCACTGGTCTTGTTTTATATAAGGTCTTAGCCTCTTTCTTTTTTAAATGATCCCTTTAATTAATCAGTGATTAATTAATAAACCTGGAACTTAGTTTTCCCATAGGGACTACCCCCCTTGGCTCTGTTGGGATCTTGCCTAAACGGAGGAGTTGTGGACTGTGGTGACAGTGGTCCCCAGCTCTCACTTGCCCCCAAGGACACACATAGCAGGTTGTGACTTTCCTGCATCTTAAAGTGTGAATTAGGCGGCAACATTACCCCTGTAGAATATTGGGTAACAGGAAACGTTACCCAGGCTTTTTTCCATTGCATTTTTGTACCATTATCGGAAATGTTTCCTGTATAAAACGGACAGCAGAATAGGGTATTTCAAATACATTGATTATATGGGATTGTAGACCTGGTCAGTGTTCCCTAATTCTGAGCAATGGCACTATAATAAAAATAAGTTTTTCTATTCATTAGAAATTTTTCTAGATAATGTAAGGTGTCTCAAACATGGTTACTGTTGCTGCATTCTTAGTGTGCACACTTTATTTCAAACTGCCTCAACGTAAACAGAAATATTGATTGAGTTGTCTGTGATTGATTACTGAATAAATATCTACATAATGTTATATGAGTCAAAGTTCCGTATAGCCTCAGAACCATCACACACAATGCCATGGAAGCTGATTCCAGTCTGTCTTTCCACAAAAAATAGCAATTGTGTTAAGGCTTAGATCAAGAGTCAGCATTGCTAGCCGTTGAATGGAGATGGTTAGCAGAACTGGATGTAAACATGATTGGAGTTCAGTTTTTTTAGTAAATGTTATTGAATATAACAATTATTATTTACATAAACCCATAGAGTAAAAAATATGTCTTTGATATGGTGAATCATATATATATATCATATACAAAGGGCATCTGCTCTGCCTTTTTTATGATTAATGGAATTTTCATAACAGTTATGGAATTACATATTTGATAGTTTCAGGGTTGCTGTAATTTCAAATTTGCATACTTCTCTAATTGGTTGGTATGGACAATTATATTTGCAGGTACAACAGATGATAGTAGCCCTCCTGAGTGAATCAGACATGAAATTGACTGATGACATTCTTGAAGCTATAGTGGATAAGGTGGTACTGGAATATCTACCTCTGTTGTGACAGTTCTGAGAGCTTCATATTTGTTATTTCCTAGTTTACAGCCACCTTATGTAAATTTTCTTTGTTTTCTGTATGGGATCCCAGACATTTTCAGATGCAGATTTTCGTCATGATGGTAAGATTGATAGAGAAGAATGGAAAGAGCTTGTTCTGCGAAACCCTTCTTTGTTAAAGAATATGACTCTACCCTATTTGAAGTAAGCAACCTCCTGAATAGTATATGCTAATATCAAATTTTTAAATTGGTATGTTACTGTCTGCTTAGATATCTTTGCATACTGAGCAGAAACTATGGTTAATCATACATGAATTGATTCATGGTCATGTAGTTTACTTTCAAGTTCCTACAATATTTTTCAGTTGCTCGGTGCTGGAGATATGCTAAAAAACTATCTTCGCACCAATTTCAAATTAGATCAAATCTAAGTTTTAAAATTCAAGCAACTGCAGCTACTTGCAACCCACATAAGAATTCAACCCAAGACATACTTTCAAAACAAAGAAAAGTCTTCATAATTTCATGAAAAGATTCTAATACACTGGAATATCTTCATAATACAGTATACTAGACCCACAAAAGAGAGAACCCAAAGGATTTTTCATGCAATACTTTGCTCTCACTCCCTTGTCATGGTGAGGTTGATGCTTTTGTAGAGGCTTGAGGAGGGTGTAACCACCAATAATGTTACAGGAACCGGACCAGAACCGAAAAACTGGTTGGTCAGATCGGTTTCAGACCATTTCCGGGTCAAACCACCCTACCAAACCGTTTTTGACAAGTTCCACACTGAACCGGTGGTTCCGTATGGAACTGGTTTTTTCCTCAAACCGGCCGGTTGATACTGGTTCTGTACGCAGCTGTACGACAGACCCAAAAACTCATTTTTTAAGTTTATAAAAAATAAAACAAGACCCCTGAATCTGTTGATTAAGTTTTCATTGATGACAACACCATAACTCCTCTTTCGAACAAGCTCCACTATCTCCACATGCAAGAGGATCAAGATCTAAGCTTGTGGACTCAAGGACCCCACAAGAGCTTAACAACCTCAACACCATCCAATGTAAGTAATGGGATTCACCATCAACACATCAAAGACTTTACACACATGAGCCACATCATCCATCCAACAACTCCTCAAACCGGCCGGTTGGTACTGGTTCTGTACGGAGCTGTACGACAGACCCAAAAACTCATTTTTTAAGTTTATAAAAAATAAAACAAGACCCCTGAATCCGCTTGTACATTCATATCCGAATAGACCACACAAACTGCAAGCCTTCACAAACTGTGAGCTCAAGAATAGCTCTTAAACTTCCATTGCTGTGTTTGTCAACAGAAATATTGTAAGTAACACCTTTTTCCTTTTCGGAATTCCTGCTATTACAAATTTCATGGCAGACTAAAGACTATTTTAAATTAGCTTAAATGGTGGTAGGGCAACAACAAACACTCCAGGGACCAAGTTCTTTCCAAGTTGTTGAGTCCAAGTCATCTTCTTATTTTTCAGCCTCACCAAGTTGTTCGCCGAGTAACGTGACTATGAGGCCAATGTTGTTTCATACCCTTGGATCATTATTATGTAATAGAATTTGATACGGTTTTTTATTTGTTTTATTATTTTTAGAAGTTATTTTAATATAACGGTACAATATACATGATTTTATGAATGTCATTATTTGTTTTTGTTGTACTTATAATGTAACATACATTTAGATTTTGCGTTCATATCTGAATAGATATGCATAAGCATTTGTCTGATCTTCAGCAATTAAAAAGTGGGAAAATGCAAGTCCTTATGGTGATAAATCAGAGGTTGCTCCATAGTGACTGGATCTCCCTCAGAATTGGCAATGCACATGAATATATATATAATGTTTCAAAATTTGAATAGTTTATGTATTTTTGGTGGTCCTGTTTTGTGACCTAGCTTATAATCCTTTCTAATACTAGGATTGTGGGAGAGGCACTCAAACTTATATTTTACATCATCTAGCAATCTAATGTCCCCTCCATGAGGACTTCATGACCACTCTGCTGTTTAGATAAACCCTAATGATTATGGCCTAATCCTAACATGACAAGGGGTCAATTTTGATTTATTAATTGCCACAATATTAAATTTTAAAAACTTAGGATTAGAGTGTTGTAATGCCCCCTTTCGAGTAGTCACCACGAGTGACTCATCAGCCTATCCAGTTCCCGTAGGCTATAGTCGTCAAAAAGGGAATTAATTAATTATTAATGTCACCTAGGCCAAAATATTTTATAAAGTGACATTAGTAACAATTTTTCTAAATAAATTGAGCGGAAAAATTAAAGTTAAATCATAAAGTGCTAAATTTAAAAATTAAAAGGTGGGATGAAGGATTTTTCTCCATAAATTCACTTTATTAAATTTTAAATGGAGAAAAGCCAAGGGAAGTTGAAAAGTCACTAAAAGAGGGGAGAGTGAATTTATAAAAAGGAAAATGAGAGCTCATTTTCTCATTCTTGTCTATTTGCAATTTATGAAAAAGAGTTCTCGAGCAAAGATTCTCTTGGATGAAAACCTAGGAGGAGGAGAGTGGTTTCAATGGTGAGACTATCCATCCTAGCCATTTATTGAGGAGGAATCGTCTTAGATTTCTCACTTGTGCTTATTGCCGTAATCAAAAGTTTATCTTGCTTCAGATCTGAGAATTATTTGGTATCATTTGTGTGGAGAAGAAGGGTGTATTGCAGCAGTGGGTTATTCAAGGAAGGAGGACACGCCTTGTGGAAAATAGCAAGCATGGAAAAGAGGGCGCATTCTACAGGAGAGGGTGCTGTGTGCATTTAAAAAAGCAACAAAAAATGCAAACACAGAGAACCAGTTCATTATTCCTCTTTGCATCTTTATTATCAGTTGAAAGGAAGTCCATTGGCTTGCTGTTACTGCGTATTTCCTTCTTTGGGGTTTATTTTGTTGTAGCTGAACCACCATTGAAGTTATTGGAACCAAACACTGAAGAAATCGTACCGCTGTTGCTGGTGGGTAAAGTCTGGGTTATTACATTGTCCATCTCTTCATCGACATCAATCAATAATTGTTCTATAAAGTATGCCCAGAAGCAAGCTGAAGTCGTGGAAGACATCTTTTCTAATTGCTGTTAGTGCATCGAATTTTCCAGGCATGTATTCACCTTATTTTTATGTAGAAACAGATCTGGGCTTTTGGCATCAAAGTCTGATTTATGCTTTATATTATTACCGTAGCATCTATTTTGGTAAACTTAAATGTTGTGGATGATATATATCACTCATATTATGTAAACTTTCTCTTCAAACCTCCTGAGAACAATCATCACAAGTATTGAACAGCCAAGTACTATGTTCAGCAGTTTACACTCCAAATGTTTGACAAAAGCCATAGGTCAAATTGAAATTACTCATAGTAAGCTACACCCAAGTGTCTGCAAAGTGTTTGTAAAAAGTTCTACATCAGATATACAGTGAATAAGGAAGAAAACCAGATCTCTAGGGTGAATAAGCCTACAGAAATGACATTTGCAAAGTTAGAGTTCAGTGCATGATGATGAAAACTTTCCCAAACACTTAAGCAACAGGGAAAACAAGGGTACATTTTGACATAGCAGTCCATTCACTAAGGAAACTGGTCTAATTTGGGTTTGGGATATTACAGTGGTATCAGAGCCTCTCTTCCTTCCAGCCTATGATTTGATGAGAATTTTATGAATCCAGAAGGTCCAAGACACCCCACATACAGGAGGAGAAGGCTAGGTGAACCCAGATGCATTTTCCTATCAGAGTATAGGGAAGGGTTAGTTGAATCAGAGGAAGAAGAATTTTTGGAAGAAGAAGAAGAGGAGCAGCCAGAGTTTGTGAGTGAAGAGATGGGGGATAGAAACGATCCTCTTGGGGGCAGCGAGCATGGGTTGTTTGGAGGCAGTAGGGGTGAACCAAACAGGGAAAAACCAAGAATCGATAGTACCATAAACATTTTGAACGATCTGGCTCGAGGACAACAACAACTAGTTGATCTAATGACGCAGCTGCTAGTAAATTCACACAGGAGGAACAACAATGGTGCGGAGTGTTCCAATGGTCAAAATTGGAATCATGCGGAAGGAAGCAACACAAATATTCCCCTGCCTCCCAACATAGGGGTCAGCAGAAAAACTACTACTAGACCTACACTGCCACAGTTCTTGACGGATCAACCATTGGTACAACCGGGGAACCGATACCAGGAGATAGCTTCACTGATTACTTAGCAGAGTACAGGGGTCTAGGTACGGACTTTCACACCAACATGTCTTTCCAGGAGTTCTGCAATATTAAATATCGAAACAAACCTAGAGACTTTGGTCGGATGCAACAAAACTTTGACTTACAGTGGAAGATGGGGAAATAGAATATTCCTTTGTTTGATGGTTCTAACAAATGCACGGAAAGAGAATGGGTCTAGAAGATCGATCTTATTTCCAACTCAACCCCATGAGGGAAACAAAATCCATCAAGTACGCCACTCTACATCTGGAGGGTGAAGCACGTGAGTGGTGGTACCATGGATTGATCACCTTGGGACATGGCAGCATCACTTCCTATCTGGAATTCACTCAGATATTGATCAGCCGATTCGACAAGAAGGATCCTGAAATACACTTCAAAGAGCTCGCTCAGCGAAACCAGACAGGGACTCCAGATGCATATATTACAGAGTTCCATAGGTTGGCAGTTACGGTGACTGATGTCTCTGAGGCCCGACTTATCATGTTATTTACAGAGGGACTATCTGAGCCATTATGTGGATGGGTCAAGGCTTTCAAGCCCGTTACTCTACAGGATGCTATCAGACGCACTCGAGATATGGAGGATGCTGCACCCAAGAATAGGTACCTGTCCAAACCTTTCATTCCGTAGAAGGGGAAAGACAAGAAACCTTTTCAGAAGGGAGGATCCGGGAACAATAGATTGGATGAAGAAACCCGGAACAAGTTGCGAAGAAACAGGAGCCGCTCATATAGCTTCAGAGGGAGAACATTGCTAATTTATCAACCACTCCCAGGTTCAACACTTTCCATGTCAGTGGAGTCATTGGAGGGCAGAGAGTCACGATCCTGGTTGATGGTGGGGCTACCCACAACTTCGTCGACTCTGCCTTGGTAGCCAGGCAGGGCATCTAGTCTCGAGAGTTTGAGGGGTTCGGCATAGAAATAGAAGGTGGATAGATCATGCTTGTTGTGAATATTAAAATAATAATATTATTTATAAATAAATAGATTATTAAGTTACTAGTGAAAGGGCGTAACCCTTCACTATGCTTGCTCAAGCCTTATAAAGGCGAGCTTTATTGTAATTTTATAACCATCATCTATCAATTTATTCCTATTTTATTATTCATCATGAAAGTTGGATTTGACTCTTAACAGTCCAACCGGATACGGTTGTACCAAGTGGTATCAGAGTGGATTCGCTCCTTCAGCATTGAGCTCAAATTCGGCTCACCCACTCCCTTTTCTCCCCGTTTCTCCATCACCTCTGCCCCTCTTTTCTCCAAGCACTCTCCCACCTGCTCTCGCTACTCCCCACGCTCCATTCTACTCCTCATTCTCCACCACACCCACGCGCACCGCTTCTCCCTCCTTCATAGTCCACATCCTGCCACCTCCAGCTCTTCTCTTGCGGTGTGCTTCGCGCCCTCTCGCACCACCCTCATGTTGCTCCTCCTTCATTTCATGCCAAATCGCTCCATCTAAAACTGCCTCCACCTTCCTTCGCGCAATCCTTCGAGTCCCTGCCTGCACCTTGTTCCATGCTGCCTCTTCCTCAGTGTCCTCCTCCCGCGCTCTCCCTTTGTGCATCACTGCCTTCCTCCAACACTCTCCACTAATTGATGCCTGTATCATCCATCACCCGTGCCACCATTTTGCAACCATGCTTATCCACTGCCTATCCATATCTACGCTCAACTCAAATCCCTCCCCTTTGTCACGTCCCCCCCCACGTCATTTCCACTGCTGCTACCTCCGTCCCCTTTCAACGCCCATCATCTCCACCCACGCTAACTTTCCTTCTCCTCCACGTGAACCTTAAAGCTTGCAAAAAAAACTATTTTTAATAAAAAATAAATATTATATATAATAATAATATTTTTTTTATAAACTATATAATATTTTGGTATATAGTTTTTTTTTGAAGTTTTAAAAATAAATATTATAATAATAATATATTATTATTATAATATTTATTTTTAAAGCTTAAAACAAAAACTATATACCAAAATATTATATAGTTTATAAAAAAAACAATAATAATATTAATTAATTAATTAATGTTTATTATTATTCAATTTTTTTCCACCCTCACAAGCCAAAATAGTGGCGAAGTACACACCTCCACATACAAGGTCCAAGACAAGGTCCAAGACCATGGCGGAACTAAAAGACCAAATCAAAAAAATGGAGGACATCAAGTTCCTCGTTGCTAACCAAAAAAGCTTGAAGGAAGAGATGAAAAATAACAATACATTGCTCAAAAAAGAAATCAAAGACGAAGTTGTTCTGGTACTAGAAAGAAGGCTGAATGAAAAAATTGACATCCTGAACGAAAAACAAAAGACTTGGATGACAAAATGAGTACCATGACTCAAAACATAAACACCATAACATAGAACTTGAGCACCATGATGCGGAACCATAATACATTAATGGAGGTGTTACAAAAACTAATGGCGAGTACAAACCATGTCAGCGGTCCAGACATGTTAGATGCCTCATTTCTTGTTTCCACACAGGAAGCACTTGCCAAGAATTAAGAAGATCTGCAAAAAGATATCAGGATTAAAAATGTGACGCTTAAGCAAGAGATAGAAACAAAAGTACTGCCAGATATGGAGGCACGATTAGACAGCAAAATAGACGCTATCAGTAAGATAGTAGAGAAGGAAAAAGCTAAAAAACACCGCCAACAACGAAGCAGTTTAAATATGTCCGTTGCATCGTCCAATAGCTCCGATCCACCATCAAATCGTAAAGCAAAAGGCAATCAATATCATCCTTACATAGTGTACCCACCTAAGGAAAAAATACAGTTGTCGAAACACAATGGAAGTGAAGACCAATGCGTTTCCTGGCTAAACAAAGCGGAAGAATTCTTCGACATTTACAATATTCAATCTGACGAGGAGAAGGTGAAATATGCATCAATTCATATGGAAGGGTATGCCTATAATTGGTACTTGTGGTGGAAGAGAGACAATTTTGCTTACACCTGGAACTTGTTCAAAAATTATTTTTTTAGTAGGTTTCAAGGATTCAGAGAAGATGAATTTTTCAGTAAACTTATTAGATTACAACAGGTCGGAAGCGTTGAGGAATTCACACATCAGTGGGAATTCTTATTGGTGATGTATTTGTAACTTCGAAAGATATTTCTATGTATATTATCATTGTATGTTGTTGTACCCCCATTGGGGATGTGTGTTACCCCTTCACGGGATGTCTAAATTTTGTCTAGACCTTGAGGTACAACCTCCGTTGTAAGTCAGGGAAATTGTCCACAGTGTGACATCATGTAATATGTAATTATGGTCTCTCTAGGAGAAGTGGGGCCCATGTGAGATGACATGTAGGCTCGGGTCTTATATTTGGTCAGTGACTTGAAAGGGTATAAATAGGGAGGCGCTCTCCCTCATTTATACATCACACACACTCTCTAATGCGCATGAGAGAGAGAGATAGTCAGAGGAGGAGAGAAAGATAGTTGTGAACATTTCTTATTACTGTTTTTGATCATCTTACTATTTTGAAGAAGTTTGCAGGGTTTTCTCCTTTATGGTTTCCCCGATGAAAATTTGTGTCTTGTGTATCTTTTATATCTTATGCATTTTGTTGTACTTGCTATTTCTTCAGATAAAGATCCTAGATAATCTGATTAGATCTTAAGAAAATCTAACATGGTAACAGTGCCTCTCTGAAAGAAGGCACTGTGCAGCTGCGGGAATTAGGGCTTCCTAGTTGAAGGTATTCTCTCCACAGATCATCAAGCAAGGAGGGATAGGCTAACTCGCCTCACTAGGGAACATCTATTGGTGGTAGTAGTTTTTGAATCAGAGAAGTTTCACTGTGCATCCAAAATACAACTACAATGGCAGCTAATGGAAATTAGGGTTTCATGCCTAAAAACCCTAAAAGATTGAATTTAGTCATTCTAGAACTTTCGCTATAACGTGAGATTGGAGAAGGCTCAGAAGCCAAAACTTTTACAGGCCGAAGAGAAATTATTGTTGTATCTTGTGTAAAAGTTTCAACCTCAAATTCACTATACTTCAGGAGATATGGTTATTCCAAATCAGGGTTGCAACCTCCTCCAGAATATAGTCATAAATAGGTGACCTAGGGAGGTTTGCTATATCTTGGGCTAGGAAGGTCCAAACAAAATTTCGCAAGATGTTGCAGGTAGGGCACGAACTATAGTTTTTGTGGTACGCTTTGTTATCACCAACCTTATAGCTGCCTGTGCAAGATGGATCCAGGATGGATGGTGGAGGGTCAAGCAACTAAGGAGGTGGAACCCAGACTTCCTAGACTCCCAAAGAGATGGTTGTCACGTCAATCAAGGCAGTCTTCGCTTTATGTTATCTAAGTCCAAGACGACAACAAGGGAGACCCGGATCTGCTCCCGACATGAGAGATCAGACCTAGACACTAGAACAAATCAAAAGCACTTTGAGGTACGTAAGGTGTAAGGTGTTTAGAAACTCTAGATCCATAGTAGGATTCAGTAGATGGATCAGGACCTTAGCAATGTATTGGCTGATCCAAAGTAATGATTGGATGACCTTTGGGGAAATGGTTAGATCTAGGGTTTTGGTACTAGCAACTAAAGAAGATTATCTCTTCCTTGGGAAACGTAACCGAGGCAGGATGGGCAGGAAAATAGTCGGGACTATCTATTACCTGGCTGACAGACTCAATGAAGAAGGTGAACAGGTGTGATTGTTTGAGTCATCAAGGAACAACCAATTTCAATGGGAAGAGATCAATTCAGGGCTAGCGCTAAGGATGGGAGATCAGTGCCTTTCGTGCATTAGGCAATGGAGTCAGTATACACCTAGCGTTGAGGTAAACCCACCTAGGGTAGACCTTGATCTGTGGACCCAGATAAGTGTTTTGGTCTAGATGGCTCAGTTTGGGCAGAAATTCAGTCAAGAAAGGCTAGCGCTAGGGTTGGAGAAGACAGATCTGTAGATTTGAGGCCACCAACAGACAATCAGCTCAACGTTGAAGGTGAAATGGGACTAGGAGGGGCTGATCTACACACTTGGTTCATAGAAATTTGGAAAAACTCAGATCTTGAAAAAGTCAAAGTTGATAATTGAAGATGAGAGGGTGAAAAACTGATTTCTTCAAATCTAGGGCAAGGAGGCTGAATCTAGCTCAGTGTTAGGGGTGTTCTAGAGTGCTCAGGACCTGATCCATCAACCTAGCTTGTCAGATTTCGGAAACAGTAAACTTCAGAAAGGTCCAGTTTTCAGTGATGGTGCTAGGGCTATTTTCAGTCTAAAACTCAGATCTAGGTCAGACTATCATGAATCTGGATAGCGTTGGGGGTGACTTGGACTGTGTGGGACCCGATCTATCAGTCTATGAAGTCAGAAATCAGAAAAAGTCAAAACCCTAGTAGGTCAAATTTTCAGTGGGGGCACTATGCATTTTTCAGATCAAAATTCAGATCTAGGTCAAACCAATAGGAATTTGACCAGCATTGTAGTAGATTCAGTGAAGGGGAGGCCCGATCTATGAAACCCAGCAGTGGTTTGGCCAAAGATCGGACGGTTCCCGGATTTAGTATTTTTTAAGGGTTTTTTAGTATTTTCAGAATTTTCAGAAAAATGGAAGGAAAACAGGTACAATGGATTCAAATATGTTAAAGAGAAGAAAATTACCTGTTGGATCGTACCTAGAAATGCTTGTAGAATTCTTTAGAGTGATGATCCTTGCTATCCCGATCAATTCTGGAAGATCCAAGTGATTTCTATGACGGATGTAAGCTCTAAGCCACCAATGCACCCCCTCCCCTGCATGAGCAAACTTCAACAATATCAGATTTGCTAAGACAAGATAAATAAACTAAATGCTTTGGGAAAGTAAAAAGAAGTAATCATAGATCACAATGACACTAATGAAAACCCCCTGATCCAAGACGAAGATAACCGAACGAGTTGAGGTCCCCTTGCAAAAACGCTCCAGCCAAAACGCCCTCCTATAGACAAGACAATGATAGCAGAAAAAATATAGATCTCACATGAATTTCCACAATGCTAGGAAGCAGAAGACTATCCAATCACCATTTGAGAACATCAAATGTAAAGCAGATCTAGAAAATATCCACGGAAAAATCTTTCTATTATTTAGATCCAAGAGCCAAAGACCCTTTACAAATGAGAAGCTCTCTCCTTTAAATAGAAATGAGAGAACCACAATCATAACCAAATCCTAACCACTTTCAAAACGAGTGGCTAAGATTAAAAGATAAAATGTTCTAATCAATGGTTGAGATAAGCTCAACATACAATACATGGATCAATATAACCATAAAGTACCAAAGTGGACTAAATCACCCATAAAGAGGGTACCCCACTCAACAAGAAATAAATGAAGCACGTGGTGGGTCTATGGAGTGTTGACTAACTCCCTTTGGGTGTCCCCATGGCACAATAAAATAATATAATATTTTAATCCTTTGACTTTGTGCCTCCTTGAGGAAATCGTGAAAATGCCCAAAAATAGGTGTGGGTCCAATCAGGTGCTGCAACTGTTGGAGAAGGTGTGGAGGACATCACTCTCAACATTATGACTCATCCCATGTCATTTCCTTGTCTCAGTAGCCCAAATCGATTTCTTCGATAACCATTTAATCATTTTTTAATCTGCCTCGGGAAACATGAACCTGCCAAAACAGCCTCCTAGGGTGCCTACATTGTCAAATTAAGCCCACCAAACTCTCTAGGATGGGGGTACTATGGTACAAACAAGTGGTTGCACCCCCTATGTCCATAGAATGCCCTAGGAGATCCAAATAAAACATCTCCCTGCTCAAACACACCATCCTGTGAAGCAAAATTGCATCAGAAAGGTAAAATGAGCCCGATCATTTTTGCAATTGCTCGAAACTGAAAATAAACCGTCTCATTAGACTCAGAGAGTCCAAATCCATCTAGGGTGTATACTCATACCCCTCTCAGGTCTCTGCCTAATCATCAACAACATCCAATAAACAATATAATCACCTGTAAATGACTAGATACCCATAATATAACTCAGACTATCATCCATATGATGCAAGTGCTACAAGGCTAAGACATGCTCTATAAATCATTTAAGCAACAATCACAACAAGTAGGAATTATTTCACTGGCAATACATCAACCAGATACATATATAGGGCTTTATTTCTTATTACTCAGACTAGACTTTCAAGACTATACTCACTTCATAGTTGTAGTCAATTTGCTAGTGAAGGGTGAAGGATGAAATTGACAAGGCTAAAGCAAAGGATGACTTCCTACTTAACATCATGACACTTTAGATAAGGAAAGGAAAAACTCACTAAAACCAATGTCGGATAAACAACAACACAAGGAATGGTAGTGCCTCACAAATGGTTGTGTTGTTTAGAGAGTGCTTATTCAACTTAGGCATCATGACTACATCAAGCTTGATCCAGTTTCATTAGGATCATCAATTTTATTTCCATGGCCTTTTTGGCCTATATGACCCTTTGGGACTTCACCAGTGCTTAAAAGCACAACTAATCACAGCTTTCATCCGGGACATATTCATATTTATAAGGTCAGCAATATTTGGATATAGCACATTTTTAACCATTGCTTTTTTGACCTTTTCTTATACCCTTCAAGGGGTATTTTAGCATTTCATTGCTCTTGCCCTCTTTACATATGTTAAAAAACACAGTTTTAACATTTTCATTTTCCATGGGCGTATATATAACATTTCCAATACAAGTAGTATATGAGCTTACAGTTTTAACCAACAACATCTCAAGTGACCAGGGGAAGTTCTGCACAGTGCCAAACATCGGGGCAACCGACCAGAATGATTTAGGCATACAATCCAACTCCCAAAGGCAAGTTTTGTCACCAACTCAGAGCCGAGACACAATATAAACAGGGAGGCTTGTCCAACAAAGGTTCTAGCGGGGAAAAAGGTCCTCCATGCCATAAGTCAAGAAGTCAGTCGGGTTTAAAACTAAACTGGAAAGTAATGTATGGGTGGAGACAATGAATGATGAAGCCAACACTAGCAAGCCAAAACAATGGTGCGAATGACTACCTCTGTTCTCCCTAAGGAGGGTAAAACCAATGAGTATAGATTAGGAACTTCAAAGTCAGAGTAGGGACATCAATACATAAATACAAATACATCCAAGTCCATATTATTATGACCGCTAGATCATGACACTACATGTTAATATATGTCACAAAGATGAGTATAAGAGCAATGATAACCATAACACAATATAAAAAGCTGAGTCATAATCATGCATATAATCAATCTGAAACATCATCTGTCCAATGAGAAAGCACTGATATAAAACTGGGCATCAATAACTGCTCTGTAATGACTAAATGGTTACATCGGTCCTCAGATCTGAGTGTCCTGAGACTCAGTCCTGACATGGGAGAGTACAATAGTCCACCAATACAATAATGATCCGTCAAAACTGCTCATCTCAGCATCTCATATGTAAGAGATCTGGCTGAAAAATATACTGTGTCTGAAAAATAGAATATGGTAGCCTGGCCACTATATATGTGATAACACGCTTTTCAGACCCAAAATGTGAAACAATGACACATGGAAGTCCGTACAAGTTCTCTATGCTGAACAATCCCCAAAACAGTCACCTTGGGAAAATCATAATAAGTCCCACTTGGAGAATCCATTTCTGCTCTAACCTGTGGGGTTGAAAAGAAGACATATTAGGATAACTTAGTGAGAAGTTTCAGACTGTAAGGGTCCGAAACTTCGGAGATACAACAAAATAAATTTCAGACATTTCTGCAAAAGAAATTGGAAAACTAGGGCTTACTGTTCTGGGAGCTTCCCGCCACTGTTTTCAGAATAGAAGTACATTGGACAGCTCGCCTTGAAGAGACCAATCTTTCTGTTCAATCAAAAGTTTGAAATTCCAAGTTTGAAAAATTAGGGTTTCTCTGACAAACCCTAGATCAACCTGCTCTAGAACTAGGTCGGACACCTCAAATCAGTAAGATCTAAATTTTTGCTATTTACATTTGAGGTTCTCATTTCAAAATGACTAATCACACCCAACTTGATGAAAAGCTTGGTGAAGCTAACGACTTTCGAGTATGGAAGTATAGGACCTCCGTGATTCTTGAAGAAATTGACTTGGATCAGTATTTCAGTAAGAAAGTTCTAAGATCCCGAGAGAGATGAGGATAAGGCTAGAGCCAAGAGAATCATTGCAGATTCTATTAAAGATCATCTCATCCCTCACGTGTCATCCTTGAAGACACCAAAAGGAAGTGTCCGATGCCATGACGAAGCAATCGAAGAAGAATAAGAGATTGTTATAACCACCTTGAATGGCTTCTCAAGATCATGGGATTCATTCATTTGAGGAATGTGTGCCAGAAGGAAGTGATTACCTTCAACAGACTTTGGGAAGATAAGATAAGATAAGATAATTTTATTAATGTCCGCTAATGACCACAAAATAGGTCAACGGGACTGTCGGTTACAATGATGTGTCATGCATGTGGGACGATCAAATGATCTCCCTTAATGGAAATACAATATAAGCAATGAAAAAGAAGTAAATAAGTACAATGGAATCTAAGCTGTAGCATGGGAAAGATTTTGCTCCACATCCACCTCTGTAACCCCGCATAGGGGCGAAGGAGTCCAGGTGGACAAGATCCGGGAGCCAAAGTGACCAAAGAGGGTCTGATACTCCTAACATCCGAGGCTGAACGAAGAAAACTGAGGGAAATGTAAAAGTGTTTGCTGCCCCGAATTAGGTCTGGTGGGCTCGAGGCGCTCTCTAGAGTGATGCCGACGAGGTCTGGAGGGTCCTAAGCTCCTCTCGAAGGGAGGTCTGGTCCCGAGCTGTCGTTGAGATATCGTGGGTCAAGAGTCCGCAGCCGTTACTAATCTAGTAGCTAGGTTGGTGTCGAGGTCAGTAGATCTCTTGATGCCCCTGGAAGAAGGTAGCACTCTGAAGAATGTCGTGATCCGCTGCGTGGTGTCTGCTTTAGTGGGAGGCTGGAGGATTTGTGCTCGAAGCCTGAGGGCCTCCTGAATATAAAGTGCAAGACATTTCTGATCTGTATATCAGAAGAGTGCACACAAGAAGAAGCTTGACTCATAATAAGAGAAGAGAAGATGGGAGCAACTGAAGATCAAGCTCTCACGATTCAAAGAAGATCCCTCAAGCGATGAGGAATATGAAGGACTCAATTCTTAAAGAACCTCTTATCCATTTTAGCAGTTGGATAAGAAATGATGTTGTTATGAATGAAGAAGATGATGAAGCTGAAGGCTCAAGAATGAGTCTACCCACGAAACAAAAAAAGATAAGTATTCAATTGCCATTTCATGATATTGTTTGGTTATACATTTGTTTATATTCAGTTGATGGTTGAGTATTTTGCATTTATACTACTGAATTGCACATAATGGGTAAGAAGTCAATGATGGTATACAACATTCCATTACTACTTATCTAGATTGAAACCTCTTTGCTAGCAAATTAGGAGTAGTACACACTCTTAATAACATTGGGGTAGAATGTATCTAGAAGTTACTCCTGTATTCGGGATATTACAAGTGTTATGTTAAAACTGTATTGTATTTGTGATAATATTTAATTTTGTAATTAAGTGGATGTGGTAGGTGGCCAAGGAGGGGCACATGAGCTTGTGGTCCCAGTGAGTTGTCATTCACAATGGCAATTAGAAGAAAAGCAACGAAAATCAAGAAAGTCACTAAAAAGATGGATGGAAAGCCAAAAGCAGGAAACTCGAAAAAGTAGAAAGCATGCAGAAAGGAAGGAAAGTCCATAAAAGCATAAAGAAGAAGAAAAGTAGGAAAAAGCATTTTTTCTTTGGAATGGAGATCTCTCCAAGGTATATCACACCACTTGGTATGTGGTGACACCCTCTCATGCAATCAACACCTAACAAGATCCACTATTTTCTCATTCAACTTGACTTCAGCTCTAGTGATGGATATGCCCCCTGGGCTCTCTTGTTTATTTAAGCGAGGCACTTCTCCTCATTTGAGGATGAAGTGTGAAACCTTTGCCCCCATTGTATTTGATTTGTAATACTCTTGATTAATGCAATAAGGATTTGGTTGTCCATCTTGTGTCTTTGTCAGCTGGAGTTTCATGGTTTTTTGTGCTTACTAAGGTAACTGTAGAGTTATTTTTTGCATTCTGTTTTTCTTGTCAAGTTTATCCTAAAAACTAATTAGTACTAATCATAGGATTGAATAGTGAGTATTTCATTCTTCAACTGAAAGATCTGGATCTAAGATTTAAGATTTGTATGCCCATTTGCTTATGAGTATGCTCTCTTTATTTTCGGCTTAGAATTTCATTAATATCTTGACAAGTTTGTGCAAGTGTGAAGGTTCTGCTATCATGCATATATTGCAGCTGGGCTACGATGATCCAACATACAGATTGATCTCTTTATTTTTCCGAGGTATTCATTCAGATGGGTTATAGTATGGATCATTGCATATTGAGCCATTCGGAGCCTTTGTTCAATAATAGTTTCAGATTATTTCCTTGCTAGGACTGAGATCTCCTTTTTTATTGAGATGATTTCAGTGGCGACCTAGTTCATTCGAGCAAAGTAGCAGATATGGTACACACTTTACATATGGGCATATTAGATAGAGACATGTATATGGTAAGATCAAGTATATCGCTCCTTGGTTGGATTTTTCTCTTTGATGTATGTTAAACACCTAAGCTTGTTGTGTTAGGATGATCATGGTGACCTATGCTTATATTACATATATGCTAATGCTTAAACTTGTGTTGCGAATGATTAAAGGTATTTTATCAGCAATAATGCGGAAACTGAAAACTGTAGAGGAGTAGTTAACAATACACACAATAGAGTCACACAATGACACAGGAAATCACCCTGGGCAAACCCAAAGCGGGAGAAAACCCCAGCAAACAATCTTTCTTATTTGCAAAGATGATAGACTTGGAAGTACAATATAAAATCAACCACATAGGCTTACATTCACGATAGAAGATGTTGTATAAGACTAGCAGAATGCTAGCATACTTTCTGAGGAAGTGCCTTGAGCTGAAATCTAATCACAAAATATTTTTAGCAGCAAATACACCAGTAGCAATAGAGAGAGTGAACATCAATAGTGTATTTTCCTTCGATCAACTGATGTGAATAAATAGAATGGCGCTAAGGAGACTTTGCTTTGGAGTTATCTTTGCATGACTTGGTTTACTCACCACCACTTGTTTTCAACTTGACTTCATAACTCACTTTGGTGACAACTTGTTGAGGCCTGGAAATTCGCGGGCGGCAACAGTGAGGGATTCTCCCCAATCAGCGTTCCCCACTAGCCCGTTGACTGTTTGGTATAGGGAATCCGTCCGGTTTTACGGTCCAGCTACCGTAGGTCAGAGTAACAACAAGGGTTTACCGGTTGCGGCCCGGCCCACCAAGTTTTTTGTATTTATGACTTAAAGGAATGAAATGCAAGTGCCTAACTAAATGCAGAGCGATCAAGATGCAGGGAGCGATCACAATGTGATGCGCAGGTTCTTACCTCTCGTCTTATGCTTGCAAGCAACCGAATCAGATACGATAAGAAATAAACTAACTATCTAATCTATCCCTAGGGAGCAAGGTTATCATCCTGGGTGAGCAATACATCTTGCACATGCATTATGAAGAATCACAGATAGCTGATGTTTCTTTTAAAACACATGAACACTTACAGATATTTAAATAACCAGATAGCCGATCATTTTATAACAACAATAATTGCTCACAGTGGAAAATATCAAAAAAAAAGATACCGAAGAACATTCAACAAGAACATAAGTTCAAGAAATTAAACATTCTCACAGCAAATGAAACACCGCTGAAAACGAAATAGTTCCTCTTCAACATTATTCATTGAGTCGCATTGATACATTCCATTCTACTCTCTCCAACAGGTAAAAAATTGTAGTTTCCTTTGCAAAACGAAGTAGTTCCTCTTACAAGCAAACATTTACAAAATTTTCCAGGGGAAAAAGCCCTGTCTCAATCCTACTTTCAGATATTTAAACTACAATTTGAGACCCTTCGGCTGCCTCCCCTCTCCCCCTCTCAGCTTCCCAACGCTTCAAATCCTTCTACGAGCTATTGAGTAACTGACAGCTCTTCAAGCTCTAGCTCTTCGTTGCCATTCACGCTGTCTTTTCCTTCTGGACGTTTTGTCAATCATTTTTTTGTGAGCGTTTATCTTCTGGTCAATAACGGATAGGTTTTCCTATTCCATGCCTCTGTCATTTGCTTATTTTGTCCTTTTCTCCATTTTGTCTTCCTTGTGATTGTGCCGGTTTCGGTTCGAGCAAGCTCAGTCTTCACCCAGGGTCGCCACAGTAGTATATCGAATTCCTCCTGCAAACAATTACGGTGCATTATTTGTTGCGAAATGGGGTTTTAAACATTAACATCTTCTGCCATGAATGATAAATTCACAAGAAACTAGCCAGGTGCATCCGGACAGAGTCTCGATTAAGCTTTGGGCGGGAAAGTCATAAATCGGTAGTCGGCAAGCTTTGGAGTCGGACAAGGACAAGACTTCGGGAGCCGCAACGGCGGAGGATTATAGGGACCCCGGTAAGCAAAACACGGCGAAAAGGTTTAATCGGACGTTGGCGGGAAACTTCATTAATCGGGCGTCAGAAGGATGATACATTGGGAGCTGAAAGAATCTCCCAGCCGAAACGGCGGACGAGCCAAGGCTGAAGACATAAGCTAACCGCGGGTGGGGAAAGGACCAAATTGGACGTCGGCAGATACTCGCATCGGCAGCTCACTAGCTCTCCCCAGCCACAATGGCGGGAGTGTATAAGCTATGGTCTAGCGATATAAGGCCAAAACGAATCGGGCGTCGGAGGAATCCAGACTTCAGACGAATAAACAATCTTGGAGCCGCAACGGCGGAGGGGCTGGAACTTTGCAGCTTCCGATCTAACAACGAAAAGAGGCCCGATCAAAGGAAAAATCAACGATTAAAACAGCGTTAAGGGTCAACTGCAGCCAAAGTCGTTTTTCCTTCGCGAAGGCTGCTCTGAAGCACAAGATTTTACTTCTCCATGGCCAAAAATCCACGACTTAACCGAAATTGAACATGGGGGACATAAATCCGCAGGCATCCAATCTTCAAAGTAAAACAAAAGAAGACACGCTTTAGAGGTCCAAGAGTTCAACGATCAAACTGTGCGAAATAATGAGGAGGGGCCCAGAAATTAAAACATTTATTTGGGGGAGAACAGTTGTGGCAGCAACACAACTCAACTTGTAACTCGAATTTGCTATAATAATAACTCATACTTGTATCTTAACTTTACTTGTAACTTTGACTTGGCTTTCGTTACAACTCGAGTTGACAACTAAACTTAACTTTGAACTTATCTTTGTAATTCGACTTGCATCTTGACTTGATTTGTAACTTCGATTTGGATTTCATTTCAACTCAAGTGGACAACTCAACTTGAAATTGGACTTATCTTTGTAACACGACTTGATATTGAAGGTAACGCAAGCTAGCAACTCGCCATCTGGACTTTACACAACTTGACTTGGCAAGATAACTCGACTTGACAAGATAACTTGTCTTTACATAACTCGACTTTAGCAAGATGACTTGACTTTACATAACATGATTTTAGCAAGATAACTTGATTTAATAATTCTCTTTGCATTAATAACTCGATTTTATATTAGCAATTTAACTTTGCTTTAGTTTGACTCTTCTTCTCTCTTCCAACATTCACATGTGCCATTGTACTAGCTCCTCTCAAATTCATCATTTGCATAATAAGAAAGATTGTTTGACTTGATCTTCAGGAGATCATTACACATCAATCTAGCTCACAGGACTTGTGCATTCATCCTGTCTATTGCTAGATTTTCCTTGGCTTTTGCACTAAGCTCACAAGGCTAACCTTAACTTTTGCACATGGCTCACAAGGTTTTTGTCCTGACTTTTGTCCTGGCTCACAAGGCTAGTACATGTGCCTTGATTGTTGCCATGACTTCACAAGACATATTTCTATCAGCATTTCATTCGTCCTGACTTTTGTCTTAGCTCACAACGCTTGTTCATTTGCCTTGACTCTTTCCATGACTCACAAGACTGTTTAGTCTCCAAATCTCCCTAGCTAGCCTCCGGGTGGTCACTTAAGACCTCTCATTGGAGAATGCCTTTTGATGTTGCTATTTTCGACAAGGATTAGTTTGTGATAGTGAGTTCCATGGGAAAGATTTGAAGCAGTTGCCAAAGGTGGAAAAGTTGTCGCAAATGGTAGAAGAGATGATGATGATGGTGATGAAGATGAAGATAATCCAAACAAAGAATATGGCAAGATGGAGTGTAAGTGTTAGGAGTTACATACAATTTCAAAGTGTGTAGGAAGAAGAAGGATGCAAAATGGAGAAGAAGAAAGCACTAGTGATATAGAGTGTCGTCGAGAAGAAAGAAGATAATACAAAGATAACCAATGGTTGTTGTTTTATCAATGACCTTGTGAGTAAGATGTTCACATTTTCCAACTAAGGGAGTCCAATGCAAAAGTATCCTTGGCACTATAACTAT
This sequence comes from Pseudotsuga menziesii, assembly GCA_001517045.1. Lineage (NCBI taxonomy): Eukaryota > Viridiplantae > Streptophyta > Pinopsida > Pinales > Pinaceae > Pseudotsuga > Pseudotsuga menziesii. The sequence continues at coordinate 73,221 of LPNX011063090.1, forward strand.
CTTGTATTTTTTTTACATTTGTTTCATTTTGGTTATATATTGTAACTAAAAAAACAATTGTAATTTAGTGAAATATTTATTGTCCTCGGTGATTTTTTGTCGACCATTGGAATAAGAAGCATTTTATTTGGGATTTGAACAATTAGGATAGTAGTAAGGCCAAAAGCCAAAGAGCACATAAATATGAAGTTTGTGAAGAGCATAGGGCTTTGGCTCTCCTTTAGTTTGGTTTGTGTATTGTGGATGCTTGTGGATTCCAAAATTGTATGCATAGGCTCTATAGATGTAGTGGAGGCACGAGGGCTTGACTAATTTATTTAATAAACAGTGCAAATTTATGGTTGTGGTATTTTTGTTTGTTTTAAATTGGAATGTGGATTGTTGTGTGTTGTATGTTTGATAATGGAACTGAATTGATTTATGTGACAATTGAGAAGAAACTATCTAATACTAAAATTAAATTTGTTGCATAAAAAATAGCGAGGTACTCTATAGCCCATATAGGGGAGATGTTGTAATGTTTGTTACATAACATAACATGACTAAAAATAAAAGAAAAAATTAAAAAAATTCATGCTGGCTCATAAAATAAAAAAATTAAGACCAACATAAATTGAGTTTTCACACTTCAAAAAATCGGATTCTTCCCTGTGCTAAATAGATCCGAGTTTAAAATAGATGAATGTCCATTTATAACAATTGTGGAGAGATTCCACTATGTGTCTATAATATTGGAGTTACAACCTCACTAAATTAATTGAACAAGAGAATTTCATTTGAAAATTTGCTTTTCTCACACCTCTAATTTTGAGTTCTATGTCTATTTGGTTTTTAGGTTTTGATTTTCTCACACTTTAAATTTTGAATCCCAAGTCTATTTTGTAACATAACGTGTTCATCTAAAATGGGCATTATTTATTCAACTATTTCTACTCTATGTGTAGAAACCATGGATGTATTTATAATTTTACGAACTTGTTTGTTGGTTGATTATCTAAATGCCTTTCAGTAGCATTAGTAACAGAAAAAATTGACATGTTTGTTACATTTCTGCAGGAACATCACAATGGCATTTCCAAGTTTTGTCTTCAACTCTGAAGTGGATGAAGAATAAACTAAGTCTCTATTATTGCTGGAGAATCCATCTTCAAGAAAACAAATTTTCTGAAATTGGCCATCCATTGATGAATTGATCCACATCTTTTCTATTTGAGGCAATCAAAATGCAGCCAATTTTGAGAAGATGGTTTCTTCCAATGGTGACAATGATGAAGAGCAGTGATCAAGTTATTATAGTTTCTAAAAATTATTATTGGGGGTGCTCGCTTCAAAAGGACGAGCAGCCTGCAGTAAGATTTGTGATCAGTTATATAAACGAATTCATGAGTAGAGTGATCGTGTATTAGTTACACTGTACATAACGTTTACTTCAGAGTCGAGGGCATTCCAAAATCAACAAGACACTCTGGTTGCAGATTTAGCAACCTGCTATTTCGTATTGGAAAGAATTGTAACTCTTCCAAATAGGGTAATTTTGGGAAGCCTGGCTAGAAACATACCATGAAATTCAATATTGCAGGTTGTTATTTCTCTATTTATCAATATCAACATGACCAATTCTCAATATTGCAGGATGTTAATAATCCCCACCTGTTTAGACTGAGTATATAAACTGATTTAACGTACTCATTAATTTGCACGATGCTTTTCAAAATGAAGTTTTTATTAGTTCTCTAACCTAAGTTTTGTTAGGTTCAAACTATAAACTATTAAGCTTCAAAATAAATTGTATCCACCAATCAGATGTTTCAAATGAACTGTACCTAACTTTGGTTAGGTTCAAAATATTAGGATTTAAATCTAAGTTCCTGTTACTCCCTTAACCTAAGTTAGGTTGTGTTTAAAATTTTGAAAAAAATATAGCTACCTCAGTTGAAACTTTCAATAGTCTCCTTACCTAAGTTTGTTCAAGTTTAAAATTTATAAAATACTTATATGCATCAATTAGAGGTAGGTCAAGTCTTGGCTTCTTATTTGGTATTGTTATCACCAACCTTGTAGTTGCCTATGTGAGATGAATCCAGGATGGATGGTAGACGGACAAGTAATTGAGGTGGAACCAAGATTGCCTCGACTCCCAAAGGATGGTTGTCATGGTAATCGAGGCAGACTTCGCTTTATGTTATCTTAGCCCAAGACAACAAAGGGGGAGACCCAGATCTACTCCCGATAGGAGAGATCAGACCTAGACACCAGATCAGATCAAGTAGACTTGAGGAAAGTTGAGGTATGTAAGGTGTAAGGTAATGGAAACCCTAGATCTATGGATGATGTCACTAGGTGAACCAAGGCTTTGGCTTAGGGTTTAGGAAGTGTGAGGCTTGATCCAAAGTGGCACACAGGTGACCCATGAAGTAAATACTAGATCTGGGGTTAAGGTACTAGCAATAGGTGAAGATATCTGGTGCCTTGGGAAACGTAACCAATGCAGGGAGGGCAAAGACAGGATTGGAGCTATCTAGTACCCACGGATAGACTCGATGAAAGATACGACAATGTCAAAGTACCCAAGTCACCAAGGAAAAGTCAGATCATAGGAAAATGAGGCCAAAGAGGGGGTAGCGCTAGGCTTGGAGATCGGTGCCTGTCAGATCTAAGGCAATGGAGTCATTATCTGCCCAGCATTGAAGGAAACCCGCCTGGAAAATGTCCCTATCTATAGACCCAGAAAGGTATTTGGCCGGAAAAGTCAGATCACAGGGAAAACCAACAGCAAGATGGATATTGTTAGGGTTTGAGATGTCAATTTCTCAGATCTAGGGCAACCTGGACACTTCCAGCTCAACGTTGAAGGAGAAATGGTAAGAGGATGACTTGATCTACAAACCCAAGTTGGAATTTTCCCAGAAAAATCAGATCTTGGAAAAAGTCAAAGAAATGGTGAGGAGCTCTAGGGTTTGGGAGGACAGTTTCTCAGATCTAGGGAAAACCAGGCACTTTCAGCTCATCGTTGAGGATGATTTCGTGAAGGGATGACCCGATCTACAAAACCCAGCAGTGGTTTGTCCAGAGATCAAGCGGTCTATTTTTAGTGTTTTTTGATTTTTTATTTTATGGAATTTTCAGTAAAATGAAAAAAAGCAGATGTCAATGGATTGAGATCAGAAAGAAAGGGCCTAAACTGTAGATCTTACCTGGAAAACCTTGTAGATACCTTGATGATGATGATCCCTGCTATCCCGATCAATTTGAGAAGCTTTGAGCAAGTTCTATGTCCAATGTTTTGCCCCAAGAAGTCAATGCGCCCTCTCTCCTGCACAACAAACGTCAACCATATCAGATTTCTTGCAACATGAGAAAAAAGCTAGATGCTATAGAAAAATAGCAAGAAGAAATCATAGATTGCAATGACACTAATGAAAACCCCCTGATAAAAAACAAAGACAATCCAAGCGAGTTGAGGGTCCCCCTGCAAAAACGTCCAAGCTAAAGTCGCCCTCCTGTAGACAAGACAAAGATTCCCAAAAATATATAGATCTTGTAACAATTTCCCAAATGCTAGGAAGCAAAAGACTTTTCAATCACCATCTAAGAACACCAGATGCAAAGGAGATCCAAGAATTTCCACAAGAAAAGTTTTTCTATTATCCAGATCCAAGAGCCAAAAAACCCTTACAAATGAGAAACTCTCTCCTTTAAATAGGAATGAGAGAACCAAAATCATAACCACTTTTCAAATGAGTGGCTAAGATTAAAAGATACAAATGTTCTAATCAATGGTTGAGATGACCTCAACATACAATACATGGATCAATATAACAATATAATATAAAAGTGGACTAAATCACCCTAGGAGAGGGGATCTCACTCAACAAGAAATAAATGAAGCACATGGTGGGTCCATGGAGTATTAACTAACTCCCTCTAGGTGTCCCCATGGCACAATAAAAATAATATAAATTTTAAATTATGAAATTGTGCCTCCTTGAGGAAATCGTGAGCCTTCCAAAAGCTCCAGAAAATAATATAAAAGTGCCCAAAAAATAGGTGTGGGCCCAATATGGTGCTGCAACTGCTAGAGAAGGTCTGGAGAACATCACTCTCATCATCATGACTCATCCCATTCCATTTCCTTACCTCAGTAGCCCAAATCGATTTCTTCAGTAGCCATTTAATCATTTTTTAATCTGCCTCGAGAAACATGAACTTGCCCAAACAGCCGCCTAGGGTGCCTGCGTTGTCGAATTGATCCCACCATGCTCTTTGGGAGGGGGGTACTATGGTACAATCAAGTGGTTGCACCCCTTGTGCCCCACACAACGCCCTAGGAGATCCAATAAAGACCAGTGTTCCACCAAGTTTTCGGGACGCGGGGGCATGGGAGCGGGGAAACGCACATTGGGGACGTATAGAGACACCCCAAAATTTTGGTGTATTTTGCGGGACGGGGAGGCGTAGGGGTCTCTAACATAGGGGGGTCGGTCTCTAAAATTAAAAAAAAAAAAAGAAAAATAATAAAAATATGAACCCCAACATATAAACATATCAATTCTTCATCCCATCACCATTTGCATACTAGCATGCTTATGTTCCTGAAGAGTTTAGTGTAATTTAATGTAATCCTTATAGCCAAGCATATCATATCGATGTTTGTTTTTTTTTATTTGTTTCTATTTCGTTTTATAATGACCATTTAGTGTAAAAGCCTAAAATTTAAGATGTAATACATATAAGAGGTAGTTTTTATTTTCCACCAACAATACATAATCAAGGGAAGTGTAGTATCTGGTGTATGAGGTTGTTTCCCCTTTTTAATGGCATTAGTGTATCCTATTATTGTTTATCAAGTCATAAAGAGCAGTAAAGTAATGAGGGTTTTAAGATGTACCATTTCTTTTTTAAGTATAAAAATAAAAAAAATCGAGGGCAGTCGGGGTTTGTCGGAGCCCCCATTTTCAGGAGGGGGCATGTGGGAGCCTCCCAATCCGGGAAACTCCTAGACCTGTGTTTCCCCAAGTTTCGCAGAAAGGGGGGTGCTGGGAAATGTTTCCCATGGAGCCCCTGAGCCCCAGGGGCGTGGGAAGCGCAGGGAGTGAGCCCTCGACCCTGGGAGGCGTGTCCCCATGGAACACTGATAAAAACATCTCCCTACTCAGACACATCATCCAGTGAAGCAAAACTACATCAGAAGGGTAAAATGAGCTTGATCATCTCTGCAAGTGCACAGAACTTGAAACAAGTTGTCTCACTAGACTCAGAGAGTCCGAATCCATTTAAGGTGTATACTCATACCCCCTCTAGGTCTCTGTATGATTATCTACAACATCAAGATAGAAAGAATAATAACCTGTAAGTGACCATATAACCAGTAATATAACTCAGGCTAGCATCCATCTTCTGCAAGTGTTCATAGGTCAAGACATGCTCTACAAATCATTCAAATAACACTTATAACAATTGGTAACTATTTCACTAGTGATTTATCAACCACATATAAAGGATTTCATTTATTATCTATAACTCAGACCATACTTTCAAGACCATACTCACTTCATAGTTGTAATCATTTTGCTAGTGAAGGGTGAGGGATAAAATTCACAAGGCCAGGCCAAAGGGTGACTACCAACTTGACATTGTGACACTTTGGATATGGAAAGAGGATACTCACTTTAACATATAATGGACAAGAAACAACAAAGGGGATGGTAGTGTCTCACAAATGGGTGAGTTACTTCAGAGGTGCTTATTCACCTTGACAAATGCTCACAGTTCAACTCAATACAAGTAAGGCCAGCAATCCTTAGATATAACTTTAGGAACCATTGCTTTTTTTTTGGCCTTTGTTTTTCCATAGCCTTGGTCCATGTTTTGATTACACGGATTTTTATTGTTTAGGATTGATGCATTCATGTATGTTGAAAAACACTACTTTTCATGAATGTTTTAAGATATTCTTTTCATTTTACTTCAAATCCAATTTCATTACGCTAGCCTTGTATTCACGTATGTTTAAAAACACTACTTTTCATGAATGGGCTTTTTCATAAGATATTCATTTCATTTCTCAACACATTGTATTGATGGCAGCGCTACTTACTTTAGGTTAGCCAACACAACCTAGGCAACTCGGAGCCGAGACACAAATAAACATGGAGGCTTATCCAATCATAGAGGCTCTAGTGGGGAAAGGTCCTCCATGCCACAAGTCAAGTAGTAAGTCGGGTCAGAAACATAATTGGAAGGTAATGAATGAGTGAAGACAGTGAATAATGAAACCAACACTAGCAAGCCAAAGTATGGTGGGAATGACTACCTCTATTCTCCGTAAGGAGGGTAAAACCAATGAGTATAGATCAAGAACTTCCAGGTCTAAGTAGGGACATCAATATATAATATAAATACATCCAAGTCCACATATTTATATGACCGCCAGATCATGACTCTAAATGCTAATACATGTCACAAGAATGAGTATAAGAGCAATAATAATTTGGAACATTTTAGGAGAGGACTGATCCAATTGAGAAAGCAAATTGTCAATACACTGATTATGAACTGCCCAATCATTGCTAGATTCACACTCTAAATAATTATTAGTGTTCCTACCCCACTTATTTATTAATAGGTTTGTGAACATGTCATATCTAGCGATGGATTGCGGTGCTAAATAATCAAACCATAGTTGAACATCCCCTTGCAAGGATTCTCCTAAGGCTCGCATATAAACATCTTCATTGTTCGCACCTCTAGATTCCATGTAATCCCACAGAATATCCAGATGACTTTCAATAGATATATCCTTATTTCCATTGAACCGGGGCATCCTCCTAGTGAAATCGTTTGGCATAGGATGAGGTGCCCCCGGTATTTCAGAAAAGTCAAAAGGAGATTGTTTGTCTTGTTTCTTAACAGCTCTGGTTACTTGGCTATAAGGGTTTGACTGGTACCGACTCCTAGGTTAATGTCGACTTACAGGTTCATCAGGGGTAGTCACATTGATGAAGAGGATTACAAGGATCATTCACTTGATGTTGGTTTACTAGTCCACTCGGGATGTTTGGGAAATCTTTATTGCATGGGTGAGGAAATTGGTGGGTATCATAAAGATTGTGATAGCTAGATTCATACCCATAATCATGCTCGAGATCATCCTCATACCCGTGGTCTAATTTCCTTTCAAGTTCATCTATGCTTTTATTTAATTCCTTCATGCGTCTGATAAATATATCTGAATTCATTATGATTTATGTGTGGGTTCGCTTCTCAGTGGAGTCGCGTTGTGGAGTCGCCAGGTGAACCACATAGGTAATTCACTGAAAAAAGATATGTCATAGGGAAATGTGAGGTATGTTAAACCAAGGTAGGCCTCTACCTCCCCAGAAACGGCGCCAAAATGTTATCACCAACCTTGTAGTTGCCTACATGAGATGGATCCAGGATAGATGGTAGAGGGACAAGCAATTAAGGAGGTGGAACCAAGATTGCCTCGACTCCCAAATGGATGGTTGTCATGCCAATCGAGGCAGTCTTCGCTTTATGTTATCTTAGCCCAAGACAACAAAGGGGGAGACCCAGATCTACTCCCGATAGGAGATATCAGACCTAGACACTAGATCAGATCAAGTAGACTTGAGGTACGTAAGGTGTAAGGTAATGGAAACCCTAGATCTATGGATGATGTCACTAGGTAAACCAAGGATTTGGATTAGGGTTTAGGAAGTGTGAGGCTTGATCCAAAGTTGGATACAGGTGACCTATGAAGTAAATACTAGATCTAGGGTTAAGGTACTAGCAATAGGTGAAGATGTTCGTTGTCTTTGGAAACATAACCAATGCAAGGAGGGCAAGGACAGGATTGGGGCTATCTAGTACCCATGGATAAACTCGATGAAAGATACGACAATGTCAAAGTACCCAAGTCACCAAGGAAAAGTCAGATCACAGGAAAAGGAGGCCAAAGAGGGGGTAGCGCTAGGCTTGGAAATCAGTGCCTGTCAGATCTAGGGCAATGGATTCATTATCTGCCTAGCGTTGAAGGAAACCCACCTAGGAAATACCTCGATCTACAGACCCAAAAATGTATTTGGCTGAAAAAGTCAGATCACGGGAAAAACCAGCAGCAAGATGGATAATGTTAGGGTTTGGGATGTCGATTTCTTAGATCTAGGGCAACTTGGACACTTCCAGCTCAGCGTTGAAGGAGAAATGGTAAGAGGATGACCCAATTTACAAACCCAAGTTGGAATTTTGCCAGAAAAATCAAATCTCGGAAAAAGTCAAAGAAATGGTGAGGAGCGCTAGGATTTGGGAGGACAGTTTCTCAGATCTAGGGCAAACCAGGAACTTTCAGCTCATTGTTGCGGATGATTTGGTGAAGGGATGACCCGATCTACAAAACCCAATAGCGGTTTGTCCAGAGATCAAGCCATCTATTTTTAGTGTTTTTTGGTTTTTTATTATTATGGAATTTTCAGTAAAATGAAGAAAAGCAGATGTCAATGGATTGAGATCTGGAAGAAAGGGCCTAACCTGTAGATCTTACCTAGAAAACCTTGTAGATTCTTTGATGATGATGATCCCTGCTATCCCGACCAATTTGAGAAGCTTTGAGCAAGTTCTATGTCCAACGTTTTGCCCCAAGAATTCAATGTGCCCTCTCTCATGCACAACAAACGTCAACCATATCAGATTTGTTGCAACATGAGAAAAAGCTAGATGCAACAGAAAAATAGCAAGAAGAAATCATAGATCGCAATGACACTAATGAAAACCCCCTGATAAAAAAACGAAGACAAATCAAGCGAGTTGAGGTCCCCCTGCAAAAACGTCAGAGCTGAAGTCGCTCTCCTGTAGACAAGACAAAGATTCCCAAAAAAATATAGATCTTGCAACAATTTCCCGAATGCTAGGAAGCAAAAGACTTTCCAATCACCATCTAAGAACACCAGATGTAAAGGAGATCCAAGAAATATCCACAAGAAAAGTTTTTCTATTATCCAAATCCAAGAGCCAAAGACCCCTTACAAATGAGAAGCTCTCTCCTTTAAATAGGAATGAGAGAACCAAAATCATAACCACTTTTCAAATGAGTGGCTAGGATTAAAGATACAAATGTTCTAATCAATGGTTGAGATGACCTCAACATACAATACATGGATCAATATAACAATATAATATAAAAGTGGACTAAATCACCCTAGGAGAGGGGATCCCACTCAACAAGAAATAAATGAAGCACATGGTGGGTCCATGGAGTGTTAACTAACTCCCTCTAGGTGTCCCCATGGCACAATAAAAATAATATAAATTTTAAACTGTGAAATTGTGCCTCCTTGAGGAAATCGTGAGCCTTCCAAAAGCCCCAGAAAATAATATAAAAATGCCCAAAAAATAGGTGTGGGCCCAATCCGATGTTGCAACTGCTGGAGAAGGTTTGGAGGACATCACTCTCATCATCATGATTCATCACATGCCATTTCCTTTCTTCAGTAGCCCAAATTGATTTCTTCGGTAGCCATTTAATCATTTTTTAATCTACCTCAGGAAACGTGAACCTGCCAAAACAGCCTCCTAGGGTGCCTGCATTGTCCAACTGATTCCACCAGGCTCCTAGGGAGGGGGGTACTATTGTACAATCAAGTGGTTGCACCCCCTATGCCCCATACAGCTCCCTCGAAGATCCAATAAAAACATCTCCCTGCTCAAACACATCATTCAGTGAAGCAAAATTGCATCAGAAGGGTAAAATGAGTATGATCATCTCTGCAAGTGCCTGGAACTGAAAACAAGCTGTCTCACTAGACTCAGAGAGTCCAAATCCATTGAAGGTGTATACTCATAGCCCCTCTAGGTCTTTGTTTGATCATCTACAACATCCAAATAGAAAGAATAATAACTTGTAAGTGACCATATACCAGTAATATAACTCAGGCTAGCATCCATCTGCTACAAGTGTTCATAGGTCAATACATGCTTCACAAATCATTCAAATAACACTTATAACAAGTAGTAATCATTTGACTGGTGATCTATCAACCACATATAAAGGATTTCATTTATTAGCTATAACTCAGACCAGACTTTCAAGACCATACTCACTTCATAGTTGTAATCATTTTGCTAGTGAAGGGTGAGGGCTAAAATTCACAAGGCTAAGCCAACGGGTGACTACCAACTTGACATTGTGACACTTCAGATATGGAAAGGGGATACTCACTCTAGCATATGATGGACAAGCAACAACAAAGGGGATGGCAGTGTCTCGCAAATGGGTGAGTTACTTCAGAGGTGCTTATTCACCTTGACAAATGCTCACAATCCAACTCAATACAAGTAAGGCCAGCAATCCTTAGATATAACTTTAGGAACCATTGTTTTTTCTTTTGGCCTTTGATTTTCCATAGCCTTGGTCCATGTTTTTATTTCACGGATTTTTATTATTTAGGCTTAATGCATTCATGTATGTTAAAAAAACTACTTTTCATGAATGTTTTAAGATATTCTTTTCATTTTACTTCAAAGCCAATTTCATTAGGCTAGCCTTGCATTCATGTATGTTTAAAAACACTACTTTTCATGAATGGGATTTTTCATAAGATATTCATTTCATTTCCAAACACATTGTATTCATGGTAGCACTACTTGCTTCAGGTTAGCCAACACAACCTAGGAAACTCAGAGTCGAGACACAAATAAAGTGGGAGGCTTATCCATTCATAGAGGCTCTAGTGGGGAAGGGTCCTCCATGCCACAAGTCAAGCAGTAAGTCGCGTCAGAAACATAATTGGAAGGTAATGGATGAGTGAAGACAGTGAATAATGAAACCAACACTAGCAAGCCAAAGTTTGGTGGGAATGACTACCTCTATTCTCCCTAAGGAGGGTAAAACCAATAATTATAGATCAAGAACTTCCAAGTCTGAGTAGGGACATCAATATATAATATAAATACATCCAAGTCCACATACTTATATGACCGCTAGATCATGACACTAAATGCTAATACATGTCACAAGAATGAGTATAAGAGCAATGATAACCATAACACAAGATATATAAGCTGCGTCATAAACATGAAAACAATCCATCTGTACCAACATCAGTCTAATGAAAAAACACTGATGCAACTCTAGGCATCAATAACTGCTCTGGAAATGGCTAAAATGACTACATCAACCTCAAATCTGAGTGTCCTGAGACTCATTCATGGCATGGGTGAGTACTATAGTCCATCAATCAAATCATGATCCATCATAGATGCTCATCTTAGCATCTCATATGTAGGGGATCTGGCTGAAAAATGTACTGAAATCTGAAAAATAGTATATGGTAGTCCGACTACTATATATGTGATAACAGGTACAATTTGAGTTTATTTATTTATTTTTTAATTAGATGTATTGATAAGAGACTTGCCAATATTATTTGGTACAATTTGAATAGGTCTTGTTATTTTCTAGACTTAGCATGTGTGATTAAAGTCTCGAAGAAGCAAGCTAGGTGAGGGGAGCCAAAGGGGAAAAACTAATGTTAGCATACCAATTCCCTTCCAACTTTTGGTTGGTTCTTCTCCAACTCAAGGGAGCTTTCCCTAAAATAGGATTACTAGGGCAAAGACAATCAGGATCAAGGTAATTTGAAGAGGTTTCCCTAGTAAAATGGTTTGCTTCATTTCATGATATAGGATTATATAAGAGGACCACTACAAGTATTAGTGCCAATCCAATCAACAAAAAATGGAGTCAAAGGACCACCAACTAAGAAGACCTTGCGAAATAGGTTAGAAAGTGATGAGAATTGCATCCATTAACCCCAATCTACTTCGTGGATCGAAGATGAATTAGGTGTTACAAGGGAAGGGATTGAATAAAGTATCCACTTCCTTTCAAGATTTACGGGGTGCACCCTATAGAGAAAGGTTTTATGGCTACACAACATGGATTAAGGAAAAGATGCAACACATAAATCCCATATAAAGAAGATGGCAAGAAGGATGAAATAGAGCTTAACTTAAAATCTCCTTTTCCAACTAGATAGTACTATGCCTTCAAAGGCCCAAGCAAAATATAGAAATGATTTAGGAATGTAAAACACCCAACAATCTTTCAACCATGAATCTCCAAGCAAGAGAGATGTGCCGCATGAGCAAGAAGGGAACCCTTAAGACACAATTTACTCCAAGAAAAATATTTTTCAATTAGGTTTAAGAGAGATAGAGAGAACCCCAAAAATTCAACAATGAGAAATGAATGAGAGCGCCAAACCTTATATAGGTTGTATCTTCATCTCATTCTACAATAAAATAACATTAAAATCCTAGATATTGCATAGGGTGGAGTAAACAAATGCAAAAACCCCACTACTCAGTGAATAATACATAAAAAATGAGTGATTAATGTCACATTTACAATATCCATCAAAGGTTCACGATGCAAGATGGAATGCTCCAAGAATAAAGGTGAACAATCCATGAACAACAAATCTAGATCTAGGGTTTGACCCCATTGATCTCTACAATGCCAAATGACCTCCAATAAATGTCCAAGATAACCAAGGAAATCAACTCCAAGAGAGGACAACCTCCCTCAAATCATACAACAATAACCTCACAAGTGGAACGACCTCCAAAAGTGTGCAAGATAGCCAAGATAAGGCCCTAGAAGAGGAATGACCTAATCCATAAGTGACAATTGTTGCTCCAAAGTGAATAGTCCCTCTACAAATGGCAAGGAATAACCTCCGAAAGGCTTAGAAAGGTGACATGCCATCCTCAAGCAAGTGACAAATGTTGGTTAAGTTGTCATTGATGCCAACAGTGCCTGGTCATTGATGCCAACAGTTGAGTCTTGGTGCCCCTTGTGGAGCCCCTAAGGGTTTGTGTTTGATTTGTGAGTGTCTATGTCAAAGGAGACCTTTTGACTTTGTCCAAGCCCAAGTCTGAAGCCCTTGGAGCCCTTGGGACAATGGCAAAAGCCCTGAACACCCTGTAGAGCGGTCATTTGCATGGAGAAGCCCAGGCACTCCAAATGCTTGATGGTCTTGTGTATGAAGTTGTGGTAATTTAACTGAAGTCCTCAAAACCACTACCTTTGGTCCCCTAGCCTACATCTACCCTATCATTACATAAATGATCCCTTTGTACCTTTACACCAGTCCTTTTTAAAAACCCACAAGATAATAAGACCACTAACTTAAGATATTTAAATAATTAAAACATGTTTTAATAATTACATTAAAAGAGTTTAAAATAATTTAAATTTAACAAACCACTTAAAGTAATAAAATGTTAAAATTTGTCTACATCCCCTCTCCAACGTTGAACCATTAAAAACATGACAATTCTATAATTAATTAATAATTAAACCCTTCACTTAAGTTAAAATGTTTTTAATTAAATTTTTTTTTTCCATAAGTCAGTCCAATATGGTATATATCTTTTTTTTAAATCATTTATTTTCTCCTTAAGAAGTCGGCCTCTTAAAATTGCAAAGTCGGCCCATAAAAATTTTTATATTAATAAGAGAGGTCGGCTCCATATTTAGTGGAAATCAAATATAAATACCCCTCCCACTATTTCATTCTAGAGAGTGATTTTATGATTTTTGCTCTGCGATTTTTTATGTGGCAGCAGAGAAATTTTTATTGTGTGGCAGCGTGGAAATATTTTGGCAGCGCAGCAGAGGAATTTTTATTGTGTGGCAGCGTGGAAATTTTTTTTGTTGTTTATCAGCGTGGAAATATTATTTATCAGCACCGTGGGAACTCCTGGGCAGTCTTTTAAAAGAAATCAGTGATAAGACATCCTCAATCACCAACTTGTAGTAATCTTTCAGTGCTATATGAAGTAATGAGTGGCAGTTTGAGGGTGCCCTAATCAGATCACCCAACAGCAGCCTTAAAAAGCAGATCTGAGTGTTTTCTTGACTGTAACAACCCTCCAAACAGTCACCTTCAGCAGTCAGATTTCATTATCAGCAATGAAGTTATGTTTTTGAATTCTGAATATGAATTAGGGCAGAGCCGTGCCCTAGAACAGCAGAGAAGTATTCAAGTTTAAGGGTATGCCAAGTCTATATCAGTAAAGACAGTCCGAAGGCAACAAAAGTCTGAGTTCTGATTTCGGGTAACCAAGAAATGA
>LPNX011063090.1:88441-90941 GCA_001517045.1 Pseudotsuga menziesii
AACCATTTTAAAAAGGCTTCCGTGGTTTTCCCCCCAGGACTTGGGTTTCCACGTAAAAATCTTGTGTACTGTGTTGCTATGCTTTCTATGTGATGATGATGATGTGATGATGATGATATGATGATGATAACAATGCTGATGGTCATATAATGATAATGTGACAATGCATAATATTGAATAAGTTGTTGATTATAAAAGTTGAAAAAGTAATAAATATTGCACACACTGATTCACCCCCCCCTCTCAGTGTCTACAACAAAAGGCTCCATGAAGGGGGTGGCTCCTCTAATAAGTGCAATAATGCCCCTCCAGGGTGGTGGCTCCTCCAAATATGGTATAGATGCTCCCCTTATGATGGAATGAATATTCAAGCCTAGACTTAAGGTTTGACCTAAGTCTCCTCCAAGTATAGTGCCTTCTCCTCAATAGCATAATAGGTGACTAAAGTGTCCTCCATGTGGCAAAGTACATGAACATATGTGTAATAAAAACCATACATGTCAATAAAATATAAAAAATAGCCTCAACATATGTGCTATAATGCCAACTCATCAATGGAAACCCCAAACTCATCCATCAACCAGTAGAATGATATAAATTTCCTCCACATATGTCCCAAGAGAGGGGTCTCCAATAAAATGATGTGTCAACTCAAAGATACACCCAGGGATGACCATCATATATGAAAATATTAATAAAAATCCCTTCAAGGTCGAATCCATAGCAAGACCTTGACCACATCATGAAAATAGTTCTCATAAGGTAAAAGAATAGCAAAAAAGATACATCCATAGCTCTACCTCCCTACATATTAAGGCTGATTGTTTTACACCATTGGAAAGGTCTTGACAAGAAATTTCCATCGATATATCATAAGCCCCCATCTAAGTTATGGCATTGGAGAACCAAGGGTTTGAAGACAGGGTCTTGAAATGCGCAATTCACCTCATAAACAAGATTAAACAAGAAGCAAAATGTGAACTAATGTTAGGTACTCGTCATTATCATGAAAACTATTAATGAAGTGTTATACCATCCATATATGATGTAGAACTAAGACTAAACACATCATCATGGGCACCTCAATATTCCATCATCAATCAAAGCATCAACATGACCATGCCACCTGTTGGCCCTAGGAGAAGATAGGCATAATTCAGATAGAATTTTGCTCGGAATGTGAAGAGTCTGGTCGCGCGATAGAGGAAGTTGCGACAAAGGAAGATACAAGACAAAGGAAATAGTGGGAGAAGGAAAGTTGCGATAGAAGCAACCTCGAAGGAAGAAGTCCACGACAGAAGGGAAAGATGCGACGATATCAGTAGCGACGGAAGGAACCACGATAGACAGCATGCAGCAACTGAAAAGGATAGATCAAGAGATCATGGGTAAGAAGTCGGCTAGAGTCATGTGTGCTTTAGGGAATAAATCATATTTGTATTTTGGGTCGATAGTGCCTATTGACAATTGTAAATAGAATGTATGAGAATAGGAATGACATCCCGTCGCCTAATAAAATGAAGTTGAATGATACTGACATGTAGAGATTATAAAAGGAAGAACCCAAGCTATATGCAGGTTACTTCCTATCCTGTCAGTTCCTAGTCATCAGTTGTGTTTGTTACTTCCTAGTTAGTCTGTGTTTGTTAGAAGAGTCGAAGAGAAGAGTGAGTTGATCTAGGCTATGTGCGCATCGACAGTAGAGTCGAAGAGAAAGAGTGAGTTGATCTAGGTTGTGTGTGGATTAATAGTAGAGTGAAGGAGAGAAAACTCCAGAGATCCGCGACCAGAGAGCATGAGAGGAGAGGGAAGTCTGTATAGAGTATAGAAGAATATATAGAACAGAGTCTGTCATTGAGTGCGTAGACGAAAGGTGCATATATTTCTCATGCTAGACGAAGAGCGCCTTTGTGCTTTTTCTCGGATGGGTTTCCCCTTTAAAATTGTATCAATGTGTATTTGATGAATGTATTTGTGTCACATGAATGGATGTTGTGAATAAGTGTTTATGTATTTACTTACAAATGGTTCTTGTATGCATTTGTTACACTGTTGATAGTTGGAATAGCTAATAAGGAATTATATTGACTGTTGCAATCTCTATCGGTGGATAAGTAGAGTAGTATCTTGAATGTGCATAATAAATATAAAAAGACACCCACCGGCTTCGGTCGAGCGAGTTGGTAAGGTGTTGTGAGAGGAGAAATCCCCACCCAACTACAGAAACTTGGTTATGATAGTTACCCATAAAATATATCTCGGATGAGACTACATTTGCATCGCAGGTGCTGTCGACTGAGCCTTTCTCGGTCAGGCCGATATCTTGGGCTTTGTTGTCATACAAAGAATGTCTAAACCTAGGTCGAAGGGTGAAACACCAACAAATGGTTCCGTTTTCGGGACCCTGAATCATTGTGGTGAGGGATATGTTTTGCCATCCGACGAAGCCAAAAATTCAAGAGTGGGTGGATTCTAAATCATTAGAGTTTGCATGAGAAGA
>LPNX011063090.1:100941-114469 GCA_001517045.1 Pseudotsuga menziesii
CCTTGTTATTTTTCTGTAATCTTTTGGATTGTTGTTTTCCAAGCGGGAAAGGTGTGGCCTTGGGGAAAAGCAAAGAGCCAGGTGTTGTGAGGTGATCCCAACTCCTTCGTTTATGCTAACTCCTAACGAAGCCAAGGGGGGTAGTCCCTATAGAAAGTTACTAAGGTTATTTTTGTTTTAACCGTTTTTAGTGTATGATGTGGATGGGTGTTGTTTAGGAGTTTTTTGGTGAAGATACTTACAATAAAATACCTAGTAAACACTTGCAAATATAATTAAAGATAACCAATCACATAATAATTGCATATTAAAAGTAAATCATTCGTAATACAAAAAGAAGATAACTAGCAATGCTTTAGACAGATAATAAGCAAATTAAACTGAAGACTAGTTCCAAATAGGGTGGAAGAGATTGTTTTGCGAGTGCTTCTTGGTAAGTTTTAATGTAAGCTTTTAAAGGTGAGTTGATTATTACAAGGAAAGGGGATCTCCAAGATATACCTTGCAGTACTAGAGATATTTCCAGAATTTAGGCTTTGGTGGCTGCGTACAAGGACATGTTGGCTGCTAATGTCCCAAGGGTGTGTTCAACACTACACCAACCAGGGATGTAGCCTAACGGTGCCCCCAAGATCTAAGTATAGTGGTTCCAGCGTCCCCAGGCTGAATTTTCCCACACAAAATCTAACCGAAGTGTCGGATTTTCACTTATCTTTGTTGGGTGGTTACTTTTATTAGGGTGACTTGGATTAAAATATGAGAATTGGAAAAGTCTACGGTTGCTTCTGGGTATCCCAACTGGGTAGAGAATACACATCGTAGTACAAATATTTATTCTGATTTTAATTAGATGTAAAGAAGAACCATTGTAACAACCCTCTGATAGAGAGCACTCTTGATCTGCCTTAAGCAGAGATTCAAGAGATTTATATGAAAGTTAAAACAATACAGTTAAGCTAAAACAAGAAAGAAAAGACTCTCCGACAGAGAGCGCTCTTGACTTGCTTTTCAGGGAAGTTCAAGAGTCTTTGGGTTCATTTTATTAAACAAGTTAGGAAACAAGATAAATAAAAGACTACTAATGCCAGAAATATGTTGGCCAAACTTATGCGTCACTTTTTTTATCAACCTCCACAAATCGGCAAAGCCTTTGGGTGGAGGTGAGAACATAATTCGTGGCAACGAAGAATGGTTTTATCTCTAGGTTACTTTTGTAAAAAGTAAAACACTGAATTAAACAAAAAATTTGAAACAAGTATATGCCTTGCACTAAAAAGTGTGTGTGAAGTGGTGGGGTTAGAAAAAACAATCTCATGAAAAATGACACAAGACGCAAATCCCCCCAGGGAGGATGGGATGTGGGTGTTGGTTACCCCACTGCTCTCATTTAAATTTTGTTACAATTTTTATGACGAAGATGGAGTGCTTCTTAGTCCAATAAACTTGGATCTAAGAGCTTACAATGGTGGATTAAGAAACTATATTAAAGTGGGTGTCCACTGGCTTGTTTTGAGGCCTCCCCGATGGTCTTGGTTACTCCAAAACTCCACTTTTACGCGCAGACTTGCTAGAAACCAGCGAACAAGAAGTGTTAGAAAACGATGGGAAAGACAATGAAAAAATTAAAAAAAATTGAAAAATTTTATACTTAGAAAAATTTTCAAAATTTTGAAGTGAGCACGATTTTTCCAAGCTTAGATCTAATTAAATGATGTGGTTATTTGAAGACCAATCATATCTAAATACTTAAAGAAAGAGAGATTCAAATAATTAAGCATGTAATGACAGATTTATTTCTTAAGCATAATAGAAAAAGTAACCGGGAACGAGAGAAATTTTGAGTTTTTTATCGAAAGAAGTGGTAATAACTACTCTAGCTTGAATCTCTTGGAAAAATTGGAAGTTTGAATGTGAGACCACGAGTGTTTTGCTCTAGATCCAAGAAAAGGAGATGCAGCCAAGCTCAACTTTTTACTCGGAATTGTGATATGCAAACAAATCTATCACACTTGGAACAAACATATTAGATTTGGTACTATTCACGGTTAGAAACCAAAAAACATGAACCATAACTTAATAAAATATGCCTTCTTAAATCGCTAAGAGTAAAGAGTAAGTAAATAAATTGACAACTGCAAATATTTACTCTATGTGCTCTAAGATAACTTTCTAAGCTAGATTAATTATGAAAGAACAAAGCATAACAGAAATGCAACAATATCACCTCATCCACCAAAAGTATGCACCCACAAAATCACATTCATAAGCCTCCAAAGCCTTTAAATTTATTCAAATAGTAACAACATAGTACATGAGCAGAGGTTCCTTGCTTCTGTTTTCGAATGAGGAAGAAGGCCTTGCTTAAATAGGAAAAATGAGAGCAAACCCCAAGGGGGGGCGAATTTTCCAAGTGTTGAAGCTTTTTGAGATGATTAGGGGTGAACTAGAGTGAACTAGAGGTGGTAGATGACACCTCTCATAAGGTAGGTCACCCCCGCCTCTTTTTGTGACACATATACAATAAGAGGTGAACTCTATCATGGCTAAATGTGCCCCTCTAAGGAGAAATTCGCCTCCTCATGGATTTGATTGGAATCAACTTGATTTGATCTTAATTTGGTCTCCAATTAGCCCCAAAATCATCCTTAGTTAACTTGGAACGTGTCTGGGACAACTTTCCACTGATTTAGGGATGTGCTTTTTCTCTATATTTTCCCTTTTTCTAATTTTTTATTCACTTTTGCCTTTTTTTGGAGAGAATTTTACTAAAGTGATAAATAATCACTTAAAACTTAGGATAAGTATGTCTAGGGGTTAAATAAGTGTTTTGGCTTAGAAAACAAGTCCTTAGTTGCCAAAATCCATCCCTAGACCACTTAATTATTACACTTTGAAAATTTTCAATCAAACCATAGGAAAAACGGTTTAATTAATTGAAAATTTTATTTTTTCTTTATAGTCAAAAAATTAAAAATTAAAAATCTGAGGACGTCCAGGAAAAAAAAATTTTGGACAATGTTTTAATGCATCCCGGGACCTAGGAAATGACCATAGAACATACCAATAGTGTCTAGTAGGTTCATATTTTAATGTTGGACTCTAATAACCCGCTAAGGCCTAACCGCCAAATTTGAGCATTCCAGCTTTGGAGGTAGAAGGAGAAAAACTCATCGATTATAACTCGGCTATAGGAAAAGAAATAATCGACAAGGAAAAAAACTCCTTGGAATACCCTATTTGATTGTTAAGTCTAAGGGAACGGAGCCACTCAAGATTCCCCTACTAGCACACTTTATTACAACCCCATGGGTCATGGTCATTTCAACAAAAAATTAAAAAGGCTAGCCAAAACTGGCTACCTTTGGAAGAAACTGAACTTCTGAACTCTGTCAATGAACATGCATCATGTTTAATAGCTGGCGGCTCACTGGAAATCCACTAAGTGCAAAATTAGTGGATAACAAGATCTATATTTTTGGAAACATTGTCTTGTCTACAGGAGGGCGACTTCAACTTGGGCGTTTTTGCAGAGGTTCCTCAACTCACATGGCTTGGCTTCGCTTGTATTAGGGGGTTTTCATTAGTATCATTGTGATCTATGATTTCATCTTGCTATTTTTTTGTAGCATTTGTTCTTTTCTCATGACGCATCAAATCTGATATGGTTGACGTTTGTTGTGCAGGAGAGAGGGCGCATTAGCTTCCTTGGGTAAATGGTTTCACATAGAGGCTTCCTTCAAATCTTCTCAAATTAATGGGGATGACATAGATCATCATCATCAAGAAATTTACAAGGTTTTTCAGGTAAGATCTACAAGTTAGTTCTTCTTTTCTAGATCTCAATCCATTGGCATCTTTATTTTCATGTTAAAACCTTAAATATAAAAAATAAAAAAATATTATGGATCAAACCGCTTGATCTATTGGCAAACCATTTATGGGTTTTGTAGATCGGGTCAAACCCTAAATGGGTCTTCCAAAATGTTTTGCTAAAGAGACTCCATTTGGCCCAAATCCCAAGGCACTGTTCTCTAAACCCTAGCGCTACCCTTCATGTTACCTCCTTCTCTTGCGATTTGATCTTTTCCTTGTGGCTCGATTGCTTTGATACTGTAATACCTTTTTTCGAGTCTACCCCATGGTCCTAGGTAGCCCCAATCTTGTTCTGATCCTCCCTGCATTGGTCACGTTTATCAAGGCAAAGGATATTGTCATTTTTTGCTAGTACCTTAATCTTGGATCTAGTAATCGGCTTATAGGTCACTTGTATTTTGAACTTGGATCAAATTTCATATCTCATAAACCCCTGATCCAAGCTCTATTCACCTTGTGACTTCATCCATAGATCTATGGTTTACTCCACCTTACACCTTACGTACTTCAACTCCATTTGATTTGATTTGGTGTTTTGGTTTGATCTCTCTTGTCAGGAGTAGATCTGGGTCTCCCCCATTGTTGTCTCGGGCTAAGACAACATCAAGTGAAGATTATCTTGATTGGCGTGACAACCATCCATTTGGAAGTCGAGGCTATTTTGGTTCCACCTCTTTAGTCGCCCTTCCCTCTACTGTCCATCCTGGATCCACCTCATAGAGGTAACTACAAGTTTGGTGATGACATTTTGGCGTCATTGTCGAGGAAGGTAGAGGCCTACCTTGGTTCGACAATTATCCTTAAGATTTACTCGCGTTGTCTTTGCCAACATTTTGGCATCGTTGCCGAGGAGGTAGAGGCTTAACTTGGTTCATCTATTTTACCTTTGGTGTCTGTGAATGTACTTACATCTTTTATCATTCATATCACATCCGGTCTAATATCAGTGATTGCATTTTATATGTTTAAATATTTACAATCATTGTATGAACTTCACTTACCTCTCCTACGACATCATCCGTTAGTGAACATTGCAATTCGTTCACCTGGCGACTCCACAATGCAACTCCACTGAGAAGCGAACCCGTCACATAAATCATAATGAATTCAGATGTATTATTAAGACACATGAAGGAATTAAATGAAAACATAAATGAAGCTAAGAGAAAAATAAACAAAAGGGATAAATGGAGGTCAGATTCTTGGTATGAGGATGATCTTGACCATGATTATGGGTATGAGTCTAATTATCGTTATCCTTATGATACCCACCAATTCCCTTACCCATGCTATAAAGAATGCCTAACCATCTCTAGTGAGCTGATGAGCAAGTATCAAACCCAACCAAAGCCGAGAGTGATTGATTATGGTAGTCCTATTAGGTACCCAACTCAAGTAACCAGAGCTTTTAAAAAACAAGATAAATAGTCTCCTTTTGACTTTTCTAAAATACTGGGGTACCTCATCCTATGCCAAACAATTACACTAGGAGGTTGCCTCGATTTAATGGAAATAAGGATATATCTATTGAAAGTCATTTGGATACTCTCTGGGATTACATGGAAATTAGAGGTGCAGAAAATGAAGATGTTTATATGCGAGCCTTAGGATAATCCTTGCCAGGGGATGGTCAACTATGGTTTGATCATTTAGGACCAAAATCCATCATTGGGTGTGACATGTTCACAGATCTGTTAATAGATAAGTGGGATAGAAACACTGATAATTCTTTAGAGTGCAAATCTAGCAATGATTGTGCAATTGATAATCAATATATCGATAATTTGCTTTCTCAATTAGATCATTCCTCTCCTAAAATGTTCCAAATTATGAGTGTGCCTACAATCCATAAGAATGTTACAAAGTACTTTGAGAATAATGTTTCAAAACCTCATGCTGAAACTAGGAGGGATATCAATCAAATCACACAAGATACTCTGTTATTATTACCTGAAGCAGTCACAAAGCAAGTCTTGGATTTAATCTGTGGACGGGAACTTAACAATCGCCATCAAGAAACATCTATAGTTGAGCCTTCCATTTGTGAGTCCATTATAGAGCCTTTAAAAGAGCAACTCCATAGTCATTTCCTAATTGACGATAATTTGAGCCAGTATTCAAGCTATCTCAATCTAGATTCAGACTTTGATTATGTTTCTGCAGAAGAAGAAAAGGTTGAAATTAATCAAATTACCGTTGAGAAGCAATCTTGTGGTCATATTGTGGTTGAAGACCAAGTTTGTGAGGATGATAAGGAAGTTAGAAATGAACATATTGATATTTTTCCTTATCAAATGAATGATGGTGATCATTTATCCTCAGTTGAATGAAATGAACAATCTAAAGAAGAACAACCACATGATGATGATATACTAGTGAGCAAACTTGACCTAGAGCATTCTTTGTCACATCTTTTGAGCTGGAATCTATGTCCAAATACTCATCAAGAGCCTCCAAGGAATGATTCTTGTAATGTTGTTGCTATTCCCCATCAGACTTTTGGTCAAGGTGATTTGGTTGTGGAGATTCATCATAGTGAGTCTAGTTCTTGGGAGGTTAATGTTAATCTTGCCAATTTCTTTAACAAATGTTCCATATCACATACAAGATTGGTTTTAGCACATTTAGGTGATGCAAATCAAGTTTTAATTTTTCAATCCACACTCCCATCCCATCTTTTGAAGTCTTCTTATATGGTGTCATGCGAAATTTTCGGTACAGAGTCTCGAAAGTGCCAAGTGGTCAATGGTAAAACATTTCATCTCCTTTCATCCTTGGTTCATAATGCTTTCAATTTTGCTAAATTCTTTGATTCGGTGATTGAAAAGCTCTATAAAGACCAATTCCATATTTTCTCATTTTTTAAACAACAAATGGGGTTAATCTCAATTTCTGGTTTATTGATATCTAATCTGTCCCTATTTTGTTTCACCATTGATCATAATGTGAGTATGATTGAGTGTGCTAACCTGAAAGATGAGGGAAACAATGATGGCCTAGGAGGGATGAATCATGTATCATATTATTTTCTTTCATCAAATTTAAACTTGCATAAATTTTATGATTCTATCGATCTATGGATGGAAGAAGTTTGCAACAAACAAACTCATCTCTGACATGATTTCATTTCTCTTTATCCTTCTTTGATTTTCAAACAACAAGTTATAATAGTTTCAATTTTCATTCACATTACTTGCAAGCCATCTTTGACTTGTTGTATCATTAACTGTAAAAAAAGCTCAATAGATTCGTTCAGCAAGTGGTTGCATTGGATTTATGATTTTACTCAACACTTGTATAAATTGGTTAGAGTAGGTAGGACATGAATAAGGCTTCCAGGAAGTAGTGTAGCTTTTTAATCTTGCACCTTTTTTTCTTTTCTTGAAGCTTGCTTTTCAAAACTCTTAGCATAGTCCTGAGTTTTAGCCATTTTACCTACACAATAAAATCAAACTTTCCTAAAAAGTTATGGTTATAGGTTAGATTTGCTTTCTACTTTTCAGTTTCATGCATTTCAATTTGAGTACTTTATTTTATCCACACAATGTTCTGACAACCGGTCCATGAGTTTGGTATAGCTCTGGACATTTTGCAGGTAGTTGGCGACATTTTGGTAGCGGTTGCAGAGATGGAATGATGGATCGAGGATGCAAGCAGCAGAGCGCGAGGACCAGAGATTCTGAGGTTCTCAAGCGCTCTATTCAGCAGAACACTTGTCCCAGCCGGAGCTCGATGTTATCACATATATAGTAGTTGGGCTACCATATTCTATTTTTCAGATTCCAGTACACTTTTTCAGCCAGTGCCCTTACATATGAGATGTTGAGATGAGCATCTATGATGGATCATTATTTGATGATGGACTATAGTACTCTCCCATGCGATGACTGAGTCTCAAGACACTCAGATTTGAGGACTGATGTAGTCATTTAGCCATTTGCAGAGCAATCAGTAGTGCCCAGAGTTGCATCAGTAGTTCTTCATTGGACAGATGTTGGTTCAGATTTATTGTTTACATGTATATGACTCAATAGATATTATCTTGTGTTATGGTTATCATTGCTTTTATATTCATTCTTGTGACATGTTTTATCATCTAGTGTCATGATCTGGCGGTCATATAAATATGTGGACTTGGATGTATTGATATTATGTATGTATATCCCTACTTAGACCCGGATGTTCTTGACCCATACTCATTGGTTTTACCCTCCTTAGGGAGAATAGAGGTGATCATTCCCACCATACTTTGGCTTGCTAGTGTTGGTTTCATTGTTCACTATNCTTTCAGTTATGTTTCTAACCCGACCTACTACTTGACTCGTGGCATGGAGGACCTTTCCCCACTAGAGCCTCTTTGTTGGACAAGCTTCCCTGTTTATTTGTGTCTCAACTCTGAGTTGCCTAGGTTGTGTTGGCTAAACCTGAAGCAAGTAACGCTGCCATCAATACAATGTATTTGGAAATGAAATGAATATCTTATGAAAAAGCCCATTCATGAAAAGTAGTGTTTTTAAACATACATGAATGCAAGGAAATCCTAATGAAATTGGCTTTGAAGTATATTGAAATGAATGTTTTGTGAAAAAATCATTCATGAAAAGTAGTGTTTTTAAACATACATGAATGCATGAAGCCTCAATAATAAAAATCCGTGTAATAAATGCATGGACCAAGTCTATGGAAATTCAAAGGCCCAAAAAAAAATGGTTCTTAAAAAGTTATATCTAAAGATTGTTGGCCTCATTTGTATTTGATTTGGATTGTGAGCATTTGTCAAGGTGAATAAACACCTCTGAAAGTAACTTATCCATTTGTGAGACATTGCCATCCCTTGTGTTGTTTCTTGTCTGGCATATGCTAGAGTGATTGTCCCCTTTCCATATCCAAAGTGTCACAGTGTCGATTTGGTAGTCACCATTTAGCCTAGCCTTTTGATTTTAGCCTTTACCATTCACTAGCAAATTGATTACAACTATGAAGTGAGTATGGTCTTGAAAGTCTAGTCTAAGTTATAGTTAATTAATGAAACTCTATATTTTGTTGATAGATCGCTAGTGAAATGATTGCTACTTCTTATAATTGTTATTTGAATGATTTGTAGAGCATGTCTTAACCTTTAAACACTTGCAGCATATGGATGTTAGCATGGGTTATATTATTAATCATTTACAGATTATTATTTTATCTGTCTTGGCATATTAGATATTATTCTTGATCATGCAAAGATCTATCGGGTGTATGAGTATGCACCTTAGATGGATCTGGACTCCCTAAGTCCAATGAGACTTGTTTTCAGTTCCGGGTAGTTACAGTGATGATTTGTCTCAATGTACCATTCTGGTGCAATTTTTCCATGCTGAATGGCCTATCAGAGCAGAGAGATGATCTGTTTGGTTCACCTAGGGCGGTATGAGAAGGGGGTGGTCCAACCACTTGTTTTTACCATATTACCCCTGTGGTCCAACCACTTGTTTTTACCATATTACCCCCTTTACAGAGAGCTTGATGAGCTCAGTTTGACAACGTTGGCACTCTAGGAGGCAGTTTTGGTCATATCACATTTCCCGAGGCAAATTTAACATAATAAAAATGGATACTGAAGAATTTGATTTGGGCTACTGAGGCAAGGAAATGGCACGGGATGAATTTTGATGATAAGCATGATGTCTTCCACTCCTCCAGCAGTTTCAGCACTTGGATGGACCCAGATCCATCTCTCTGGCATACTTTATTATTTTTTGGAGCTTTTGGGGGCTCTTGATTTCCTCAGACAGGCACTATTTTGTATTTAAAAAATCATATTTATTTTATTGTTCCATGAAGCACAATAGGGAAGTTAGTTAACACCCCCTGGACCCACCATGCGCTTTATTTATTTTTTATTGAGTGGGATCTCCACTCCTAGGGTGATTTGGTCCATTGATATATTATATTATTGTATTGATCCATGTACTCTATGTTGAGGTAATCTCAACCGTTGATTAGAACATATTGATTTTTAATCTTAGCCACCCATTTGAAAAGTGGTTATGATTTTGGTATCTCTCATTCCTATTTTAAAGGAGAGAGCTTCTCATTTGTAAAGGGGTCTTTGGCTCTTGGATCTAGATAAAAGAAAACCATTTTTGTGGAAATTCTTAGATCTCCTTTGCATCTGGTGTTCTTAGATGGTGATTGGAAAATCTATTGTTTCCTAACATTTGGGTATTTGTTGTGAGATCTATATTTTGGGAAACATTGTCTTGTCTATAGGAGGGCGACTTCAACTTGGGCATTTTTGCAGGGGTTCCTCAACTCGCTTGGATTGGCTTCGCTTGTATCAGGGGGTTTTCATTAATATCATTGTGATCTATCATTTCATCATGCTATTTTTCTGTAGCATTTGTTCTTTTCTCATGACGCAACAAATTTGATATGTTTGACGTTTGTTGTACAGGAGAGAGAGCGCATTGGCTTCCTTGGGTAAATCGTTTCACATAGAGGCTTCCTTCAAATCTTCTCAAATTGATCGGAACGACATAGATCATTATCGGCAAGGCATCTACAAGGTTTTCCACGTAAGATCTACAAGTTAGTTCTTCTTTTCTAGATCTCAATCCATTGGCATCTTCGTTTTCATGTTAAAACCCTAAATATAAAAAATCAAAAAATATTGTGGATCAAACCGCTTGATCTCTTGGCAAACCATTTCTGGGTTTTGTAGATCGGGTCAAACCCTAAGTGGATCTTCCAAAATGCTTTACTAAAGAGACTCCATTTGGCCCAAATCCCAAGGAATTGTTCTCTAAACCCTAGCGCTACCCTTCATGTTACCTCCTTCTCTTGTGATTTGATCTTTTCCTTGTGGATCAGGTACTTTGATACTATAACACCATCTTTCGAGTCTACACCATGGTACTAGGTATCCCCAATCCTGTTCTTACCCTCCCTGCATTGGTCATGTTTCCCAAGGCAGTGGATATTGTCATCTTTTGCTAGTACCTTAATCTCGGATTTAGGAATAGGGTTATAGGTCACTTGTATTTTGAGCTTGGATCAAATTTCATATCTATTAAACCCTTGATCCAAGCCCTAATTCACCTTGTTAACCCTAAAAATCACCGGGTTCGCTCTACGTGGCCTACACCATAGAGATCCATTTCATTTCCCTCATTTGACCCCCACACCCTTGCAAAGGCTCAAAAAACACAAAAAGGGCTTAAAAGCCACTAAAAAGAGCCAAAATAGCTCTCATAGGGGCTAAAACCTCCAAAAATAGGCTAAAACCCCTCAAAGGAGCTGAAAATCCCCAAAGGAGCTAAGAAATGGGTGAAAGGGGCTAAAGCCTTGACCAAGGACTTAAAACTCTAAAACTCAGAAAAATGCTATAAATACAGGGGTGGGGGTCACTCTCAAAACATTCATCATTTGCCTACCGTGACTCCATCTGTGTGAGTTCCTTGTGACCCAAATCTCTCAAGCCATTCACCCCTCTTCTCCATTTGCTCCTTTGCTTCATTAGCCAAATCCCCATTCCATTGAGAGGTAACAGCCTAGGTTAGGGCATGGTGGCCCATCTTCCAACAAGAGCATAAGTATAATGATGTCAATGTTTTCTTGTTATTTAATCTAGTTTCTCATAGCTTGCTTACTGCTAACATTTTCATTGTAAGTTCTCCATTGATTAGTTGTTGTTATCTTTTCATTTCTGTAACAGGTTTATTGCAGGGTTTTGTATGGTTCACTAACCCTTTCCTGTAGGTTTCTTTTCCATCCACAGAGACCCTATCCTTCCGTCCTATAGACGAAAGGTAGCCCTTTCTACTCGTAGCTAGGGTGAAATCCCTACTACAGCTTGGCGACCATACTAGGTCGATCCCACAAGATCCTTGGGTTTTCACAGTTTATTTCCAGTTTTTGTTAACCTAGTTTAGATTTTTGTTTATTTCTAGTTTAGATATTTGTTTTTATCATTTACATTTCCAGTCGAGCCCCCTTAAGGCCGACCCGAACCCGTTCGGCCACAGTACCAATTACTATCGGCCGTTCCCAGCTCAGTTTTTAAATTTTTTCACTTTATGGGCCAGATCGCTCCGATCGGGTTGAAAAGAGCGACCCAGACACTCATTTAGCCCCAAAAGGACCGACTTCACTCCCAGGAGCCCAATTGCATCTGTTTTTAGTTTTTGGGCGACCCCCTCACCTGTTTTGGGAAAAAACCAATGACCCCCTCGCTACATTTTCCCTGAAAGGGGCGACTTGTCTCTCAGGATTCGGTTTTTTGTTGTTCGTGTTGCCGCCTAATTCGCACCTCGGGTAACGTGGCAGAAATCTTCAAGCCACTGGGTGCGACCTTGGGGGCAAGCTCGAGCCAAGTGCTGTCACCTGATACTCAGCTCCTCCGTCTAGGCCAACTCCTAGCGAAGCCAAGGGGGGTGGACCCTAATGAAAAGTAAAATCTAAGGCTTTTACTCTACAAGAGAAGTAGTTAATTCTAGGAGTTTTATTATGGAATGAATGAATTTAAGAAATTACCAATTACTGCAAACAACTTAACCTTAGCAACACCTTAGCTCAAATTGGATACACAAAATTCAATGACACATTGCGTGATTAACTTATGCAAAAAAGGAATAGAAAAGACCAGTGCCAAAGTGAAAAGTGTGCTTGCAAAAGAGGGTTGCTAGTGTAGTCTCAGTGAAAGTATTGCAGTGTCTCGGTTGGTAAATTTTAAAATATTAAATGAATTGATTAAGGAATGGGTAAATTATGGGTTTGGCCCAACAAGTCAAGTCCCTTTGAACTGAGTGCTAAAGCAGTAATACCAAGTGTCCAACAGGGCGAGGATAGACCTGCTTAGAGTAGCCCCCTGACTCTGTAGTGATTACTCTTTGCAACCTCCCGAGTTCTCAAGAAAATTACTTGTGTAGATTTTCCTATTAGATCTAGTAACTCGTATCCCTTTCTGATACAGCCAACTGATCAGACAAGCTGCAGTGGTGTAGAGCATACGGGGAAGGAGTCTTGGTTTATTTTAATTAGAACAAGTTTTCTGATTTAGAAAAAAAATAAAACCCTACAGTATCTTTCCAAATTCAGTACTCGGGCAAGCCCTTATCCACGAACCTGTACTCGGGAAAGCGAGGGGGTTTATTTTAATTTATCAGTGCATAACAAAATTGTTTTTGTTTTTTAATTACTACACTGCTCAAATCTTTTCCCTTATGGTACTTCGGTATAGTGCAGTGGGTAAGTATTCAGGTTACTTTTGCACAATTTAAACACAGCATAAAATGATAAAAAAAATGGACAACTACACTACCAGCATATAAGAAAACAGAAAATGACACCGACACAAATCCCCCAAGGGGGATGGGGACCGGGCTCTACTGAGCCTACTCAAACTTGTTTTTTTTATTATTATTCGGTTACAATGCTTCAGCAGAGAATGCTCTTTGGTCCTTGTTATCTGGGATCCAAAGGCTTACAATATGCAAAAGAAATAGGCCCAGCTAAGGGGAAAGCCTCCTGGGAGCTCCGGATGCTCGAAAAAGCTAACTTCGGGCAGAGTTCCCTTCTCTTTTTTGATGGGCCTGCTAAAAACCAGCAAGCATATGTCAGTGAAAGATGCCCAAAAACACTTTGGAAGTGTCTTTGGACAACGTGCAAAAAT
>LPNX011063090.1:116824-130625 GCA_001517045.1 Pseudotsuga menziesii
GTTCGGACTGTCAGTGCGGCCCTACCGCCACTGTCCAACAGCCTGTTTCTTTCTGCAAACAATTTCTGTAAGTTGATGATAGATTTGGTTAGTTGTCAATACATATGAATCTATTTTAGGACTTAGCTCAAATACTATAACTTAATTTTCATTTTTTTCACTTAATAATTGGAAATTAACCTCTTGCCGAAACCCTTCCTCCTCTACCTAGTCATCACCCTACAGGGTATTCTGGGATAAGACGAAGGGCCAAGCTTGTATAGTAATAGGCACTTTTACTTGTTATTGCTTGAGACCACTAAAAATGGGTGACTTGGAAGGTAGAGGGGGTGGTAGGCCCAGGAGGCCTCACGGCATTCGCGTTCTCCCTATTGACCGACCTTGCACTCGAAGAGTGACCTGAGGATCTACAGGTGGGCTTAGTATCACTGTGTTGATAGCTCAACGCTCTTTCCTGGTTGAAGAGGAATACAGGTGTAAGCTAGTCATGTAGCAGTTCTGCAATAGTTTAGGTTCATTATTTGCATGTTTAAAGTTTTTTGTTTCAAAAGTTCACTAGTTTCATAACAAGTTTCCCATTCTGTAATCTCTGTAACAAACCAGACATGTCTGCGAAGTATCCATAAGCCATAATTGCAGTCACCAAACTAATAAGAGAATAATTTAACAAGGAACAATCTTTCATACACTAAACATGCACACAACCACACCAAGTAAGCTAACCAAACTCAGTTCATGACGCTGAGCCAACCATTAAAATCTATCAATTTACACTAATCCAAAACCTTGCAGTCTTTGAGGACATAAGTCCCTGACTGCCTTAACCGTGGGAAGTACTTGGGCTTAGCCCTGAAACTCATTGTGAGGAGTACCATGAGAACCCCAAAGTAGCTGGCCGCTGAGAGGAATTGCCAAGCAAAACGGGCAACGACCCCTATCGATTGACTAGATCTCCTATGAGAAAAAATCCAAGCACTATCTCCTGGCAATCTTGGTGGTCGAGTGACCACATGAAAGCCAATAGGAAGCCACTCAAACCGAGGTCCAGAATGTCATTACCAGATCACACCATTTGATCTACCAACCAGACACAATTGATCCCCCATGTTCTTCTTCACGCCTAAGAGGCGATCCACCATAGTTCGGGTCCTTGAACCAACACCGTTGAGACCATTCCTGCTACACCGTCAGAAGGCCACACAGCCTCTGACTTAGACTTAGGCTCATATCAATCTGAGCCAGACTTACACACTGCACCATCTACCACCATGGCTGGTGCAAACCCGGATCCACTTTCCGAACTAGTGATTGGCAGTGGACCCATGTCCATACCTCACACCACCACCAACACCTCTGCTGGTGGTCCTAACACTATCATGCAGACTGTCATAAGTCAGCTTCCCCCACCCGTATCTGCCAGTCATACTGTCCCAGTTGTCATACCTGGGGGCAGTGGCCCTTCCGCTCACACTGTCCCACTTGCCATACCTAGGGGTAGTGGCCCGTCCACAATTGTACGACAGGTGCTCCCAGTCATTCAAGGACATGATGTTCCTGCAAACCCCACTACCATTGTCGATCCTTCCCATATTGACCTTGGGTCAAACCTCCCTTTCATGGAACGCCTCAACTTGCCTGACTTGGCCAGGTTAACCAATGACCCTATCTGTCATCAAGCTTTTTGGCCTCCCATGCCAACCAAGCTCCCCTCAGACATCCCTAAGTTTGAACAAAAGGCAGGGGAGTGCCTCCAAAACCATATAATGACGTTTCATCTATGGTGCTCATCAAACAACATCATAGATGATTCGATCAGACTCGGACTTTTCCAATGCACCCTCACAGGTGCTGCAGCCAAGTGGTACATTGAGCTACCACAAGCTAAGTACCCAGACTTCAACTCCTTGGCCTTTATGTTCCTGCAGTATTTCCAACTCCCTGTCAGATATGATGAAGGGGTGGAAATCTTGCTATCTTGCCACCAAAACACTGTGACCCACATCACCGACCACATCCATGATTGGCGGCAACGTCGCAGCTTGTGCAAGACCAAGCTTTATGACAAGATCTTCCTTGACTGGTTCTTAAAAACATTGCTGCCACCCATAGCCAAGGACATTGCCTCTGAACGTCCCCAAACAGAGGAAGAGGCCATCTTGAAGGCCCAACAGTTTGACCTCATTTATGCACAGTCTGGATACATCTACACCATCATTCCAAATGCTCCCCATGCAGGCACCTCCTACCGGGATGCGCCGGGGGAATCCCATGCTGCAGATGGCATCATAGGTTCCGTATCCCATCAATCACAGCATCACCCGGCACCACCTACGATGCCACCGCAACCAAGCAACACCCCTAGTGTTGCCTACCCAAACCAAGATCCTGATTATTTAAGAATGATGTCTCAATCCGGAGCTACAACCTCCTATGCACAACATGTGCCATAGCAGCAGGTCCATGCACCTACTTGGTCGGCACAATAATATGCGAGACAAATTCCCACACTTGTGGCACCCCCAGCCCCCCAACTCTACTATGCAACACCAGTGCAAGTCGCTCAAGCCCCCGCCCTAGCTCCGCCAGCACCTTTGAGACAAGTGTTTGCACAACAAAACCGTCCCAACCAACCAGTCCCCAATAAACAACAAGGGAAAGCCATAAACAACCGAGCCAGAAATCAAGGAAACAAACCACAAGGAGGTGGTCAACAACCAAATCCTCCCAACAACGTCGGGGCAAACCGGCCAGCTCAAAATCCCCAACAACCAAACCCACCTAGATGCAATGCTCCATTACGCACAAATCAACCATGGGCATTATACAAATGAATGCCCCTTCATGGGTCGCGCCAAGCAGGCCATTCAGAATGAAGTTCAGCATGCTACCAATACGGCAGCCCCAGCTCAACCCAATCTGACACCACCAAGACCTCCACCTATGGTGCTCCAAAACCCATTACCAGTCCAAGGACTGGTAGCAACAACACGTGCTCCCCAACACAATCCCACCGCCTTGGCTGCACCTCCAATAGCAGAAACAAGTGTTCACCACCTGCTAGCCTTGACAACTGAAGAGGTCAATTTACAGACTAGGCGAAATCAGTACGGAGCCAAGACCGAACCCGCTGACCCTTCAGCGAAATCCATGTACAAAACAACCAATACACCTCTTCAGTTACCCCTTTTTCCCCCACGCCCCTCCATACGGCCGGTTTCCAATAATTCCACGGCTAGAGCTACTATGAGCTACAACATCGTGGATGACTTGGCCCAAACGCCTATGGCCATGTCTGCTTTTGAGGTACTTAAAACTTTCCCAACGCAGCGAAAGGACTTACTAGTCGCCCTCAGTGCTGTAGACCCCTCTGACTCCAAGTTGATCACGTTCGACACAGATAACGGAGAGCCCTGGATGCCATCAACCATTGCCTTCCAAATTCCGGTATCCATTCGGAATTTGGTCGTGCACCGGTGCATCGTCGACGAGGGGGCATCCACATGTGTTATGTCAACCTTAGTCTAGCAAAAACTTGGGTCCCCAATCTGCAACCATCCACCACTACTCTGTGGGCTTATGATGGCCATCCCACTAAAGCCCAAGGTATCCTTTCGCATGTCCCCATAGCATTAGCCGGGAAAATAGTATTGATCGACATAGAGGTTGTCAATGCATAGTTGGACTACAACCTTCTCCTCGGAAGAAGTTATATGTACGCCATGAGAGCCGTAGCATCAATTGTTTTCCTTCTCATGATGTTCCCTCATGACAGGAAAATCGTGACGGTTGATAAATTAACTTACCACGACCCGCAAGGGCCGACACCACCAGCCAACGTTATCCCTATGGTCAACACTACCATCGATGACCTACCCCCACTTGCCTCATTATTGAATGTGGGCCCTGGGTTGTTTGCCAACACCCCCATGACAGCCTCCTTCCCCCTAGTGTCACCACCGCCGACACCAAATGAGACTACGGATTTGTGCATGCCTTCATCTAGCACTGTTGCACCTAAAGATCAACTGGAGCCGCAGCCCCAACAGCAGCCGCAACATCATCCGTAGCTGCAACATCAGCTGCAGCCGCAGTACCAATCCCAGCCACAACCACAAGCGCACCCCCAAGACCACTCGCCAGGAAATTACTAGAGATCCTTCCCAATCCATTCAATTCCCTTCCTTTTTCCCCCTTCTAGTATCGTTAGTAAGCCAGTAATGGCTAC
Organism: Pseudotsuga menziesii; assembly: GCA_001517045.1. Taxonomy (NCBI): domain Eukaryota; kingdom Viridiplantae; phylum Streptophyta; class Pinopsida; order Pinales; family Pinaceae; genus Pseudotsuga; species Pseudotsuga menziesii. Next base: position 121,050 of record LPNX011063090.1, read on the forward strand.
CTTAAAGTTACCCAACTTCATGTTGGGGATTCCTGTATGGTACCTCGACCCACCGGCCCAACCTCCGATACCCCAAGTTGTGTTGACCCTCGTTCAACCCATTGCGGTCGAATCTCGTCCTCCACCCGGCTCGCAAAAGCCAACCACTACACCCGCGCCTACCTCGCCCCACCCAACAAGGGCCAGGGGCAAAAACGCGAAAGCAACAACTGAACCCCGGCAGATCCCGCCTTGCGTCGTGTGCGATGAACAGGTCCATGCAACTCAAAACTTCCCTGAGATTCCCATGATCCATGCACATTTGGATGCCATGGATACAACATAAAACATCCCCATGATTGAACTCTCGGGCGGGCCAATAGTGAAAAACAAGTCGTTGAGAACGAACCATGCTTGCGCCCTTTGCGGATTGTATGGACACTATTCTCACCACTGCCAAGACCTGTTCGAGTTTCGAATGGCCCTATCCAACCTTAGACAACATGCCCTTGAATCTGAGATCACTTTGATCAAAGAAGTCCACCCCCTGCCTCCTCCTTCAGAAACCATGTCCATTTACATGATGTCCAGTTCCACAGACCCTCTTATCTTCGCAATCACCGACGGTCCATCATATCTGTCTCATCATTTATTTTGCAACGATGAGGAGATACTTGAAACCTTAACCGCTTCGGATTACCCTTGGGATGACATGCACCATCGCTCGTTCTTCCTCCCCAAAGAACTCGTGTCGCAGTTTGACCAGTTTTCCGTTGAAACAAAGGATTTCATTCATGGGAAAGTCGATTGGTTAAAAAATCCCATTCCTGCACCAGATGCCTTCGAAGAAGGGAACATGGCCAACATTTCACCAACCATTGCCCAGAGTCACGTCGATTTGTGTACCACCATGTGAATCACACATTGTACGTTGAGCTAGCTTCGCAGCCATAGGCACCCATTTGGTCTAGTTTTTCCCTATGCATCACTACACTAGGGGCAGCACAATTAGCTAATAGTCCGAGTCACCCGGAGTCTGTTTGAGACACCCCTCACGCCTCCGGATTTAGAATTTTGTCCTCTATCTTTCACTGAGACCACAGTCTCATGATCAGTAAGTAAGGGCCCACTTGTCGAGAGTTGCCTCGGTTTACGTTCCACTTTGGTATACAAATGTCTCCAGACCAGTACTTGCGTCATATGCTAGTCTTCGGACTTACACCATTGCAACTTATGCAGGATTCTGAACCATCTCCTGAAAGCTGCCTCATTTTACGTGCCCTTCGCATATAACTGTCTAATCCGTCCACCGCAATCTACGCAGATCCTTGAACCTTTTTTGGGAAGTCAGATCATTTCTTTCGCATGCATTTGGCATATAAGTGCCTCCAGACTTGCACTCACGTCATATGTAGTCCAGTCCGTCCACCACAACTCACATAAGACTCTCCTGACCTCTGTTTGAGAGCCATGTCGTCTGCGTGCCTCTGCCGCAATGATTCGCGTGCCTTTGCCGCGACTTATCCCGTGCATGTATTGGTATGTTTAAGAGCCACCTGCTCCATCCACTGCACGGATGACCTTTGGACCACTGTCCATAGTCCCAAGAGGGGGGAACCTTCAGTGCCCCTTCGATCGGTTGACCATAACAGAGTTTCTGTTAAGCTCTTTTCTGACTCCTAAAAGAATGAAAAGATCGCCAAGCGCATTTGCTTCCCCTTCCGCTCATTAAAGTATCGGAAAGGGCGTCTACATAGCTTCGTTTATCTCCTTTTGTGAACCATGTAGATTACCATATGAAAAGGACCACCTTGGCACATTCAAGCCAAGACCATTCCCCTCTGCATCCTTTTATGCTTTCTCGGGCCAAGGGGCCGAACTTTACAAAAAATCTCACCATGGGTTGTCTTTAAGCTCTTTTCCAGCCTTCTCATCAAGAAAAGATCATCGAGCAAACTTGGTCTCGTTCATGCTCGTAAAAGTATCTGAATGACCGTCCAATCAGTACAGGTTTAACCTTTTCCGGCCTGATTGGACTACAAACGGTAAAGAAGTCTCCCATCCCCCTCAAGGGATGGGCAAGCTCTCCTGTGCACACTTTTAACCTTTTTCGAGCACAGGAGACTATCAATGAAAAAGGGACCCCACTGGAGTCTCCTTCATGCTTTCAGACTCTCTCAAATTGAAAGCACCATCGAGCATTCACTTTCCTGTGGTTGCTAAAAATCTACGAGATCGTACCACAACGGAGTCTTTAGACATCACCCCACATATAATAGTTCAGCAGCGTTCCCACTTTGGGTCACCTTTGTTCAGAGTATTATGCAATGTGTCTTCCTTGGGTCCCATCAATAATAAAAGTGTCTACCTCCCCCAAGTATTTCCCATCTGCAGTTACATCCCCGGTATTACAGCTATGATCCCTTTCCCATGAGTTAGTTGCATGTGCTGCCTGGTCCGCCCTGTCGTCATACTCTAAACAAAGGAAGTTTGAGTCCACTACACTCTCCTTGCCCCTATTCCACCCCCCCCCCCATTTAGTGGATCAGTCCTCAGATTGTCTCACATCTTTCGGTTATCTCCCTCGCACTTTTAGTCAAGGAAACACCATCACCTTGGTCAGTTGCAGGTCTCCCTCTGTAGACGAAAACACATGTATTCCAGAGGATAGACCCAAAGGTCCCTGTATCCTGGTTTCATTAACCTCATTAATGAGTTCCTTGGACCACTTGAGAGGAGTCATTAGTGCCTCTCGAGATGGTTGTGTCTCACGTGCTCGACTCTAGCTACATCGTCGCACCGTTGAGATTCGTACAGGGTATTGGTCCATGCAGTATTTGGTCGAAGACCCCGGATGTCACCTAACTCTAGCACATTGATGAGTCCATTGAGGGACCCAAACAGGTTCATGTCCCTTGTGATTTCGGGGTTGCGTTGGAGACAATATTTGGAAGCCCCAGAACAATGCTTCGATATAGATTCATGATTGATGCAACACATTGTACCACAGAGACTTTGACTCTCCGTCAGTAAGTCCCTACAACTATGTACTGTTCCAAATCCAACAGACCATCAGTAATGAAGATATAGCATTCCATGAGAATACCATGGGTCCAATGTAGCAGTTCTTCAGATCAGTATTGTATTCAGCCTCTTATTGAGGCAACCACTATGTAACAACAGTTGTACATGATCGACTCTTGCATTGAAGAGCTTAGATCACATTATTCTTTTGACATCGTTACGAGCATGGGGATGCCCACCTCGTCCATATACATGTCGCACATTATTTGTATCTCACCCATTGATGGGAACATTATTAATACAAAAACTAAAAGCCACCATGCCCTAGCCCAGGAACCACCACCTCTCCCCAGAAAATCCTATGATGTCCGCCGGCCATACAATGAGCTCCTGCCCTCACACATCAAGGGAAAATATATTAACCCAAAAGATCACTCAGTTCTCTCTACATGACCTACAACACAGAGACATCCATGTCATTTCCCTCATTTGACCCCCACACCCTTGCAAAGGCTCAAAAAACACAAAAATGGCTTAAAACCCCCTAAAAAAGAGCCAAAATAGCTCTTATAGGGGATAAAACATCCAAAAATGGGATAAAACCCCTCAAATGAGCTTAAAATCCCCAAAGGAGCTACGAAATGGGTGAAAGGGACTTAAAGCCCTAAAAAGGGGCTAAAGCCTTAACCAAGGGCTTAAAAACCTAAAACTCAGAAGAAAAAAAACTATAAATACAAGGGTGGGGTCACTCAAAACATTCCTCATTCGCCTACCATTACTCTGCCCGTGTGAGTGCCTTGAGACCCAAATCTCTCAAGCCATTCACCCCTGTCCTCCATTTGCTCCTTTGCTCCATTAGCCAAATCCCCATTCCATTGAGAGGTAGCACCCTGAGCTAGGGCATGGTGGCCCATCTTCCAACAAGAGAATAGGTATAAAGATGTCAATGTTTTCTTGTTATTTAATCTAGTTACTCATAGCTTTCTTACTGCTAACATTTTCATTGCAGGTTCTCCATTGATTACTTCTTGTTATCTTTTCATTTCTGTAACAGGTTTATTGCAGGGTTTTGTATGGTTCACTAACCCTTTCCTGTAGGTTTCTTTTCCATCCACAGAGACCCTATCCTTCCTTCCTATAGACAGAAGGTAGTCATTTCTGCTCGTAGCTAAGGTGAAATCCCTACTACACACCTTGTGACTTCGTCCATAGATCTAGGGTTTACTCCACTTTACACCTTACGTACTTCAACTCCAATTGATTTGATCTGGTGTTTTGGTTTGATCTCTCCTGTCGGGAGTAGATCTAGGCCTCCCCCATTGTTGTCTTGGGCTAAGACAACATCAAGTGAAGATTGCTTTGATTGGCTTGACAACCATCCAATTGGGAGTCGAGGCCATCTTGGTTCCACCTCTTTAGTTTCCCTTCCCTCTATCATCCATCCTTGATCCACCTCATAAAGGAAACTACAATTTTGGTGATAACAATAATAACTTGATTCTCCAATCGATGATTTAATGATTGTCCTCCTAATTCTATTTATAGGCTTGAACCGTTACAAAATGGCCATAGGCCGACTTTCTAACTACTTTGGACCAAAACTTCTAACTAATGCGACCAAACCGACCACACTTGTCGGTATCTTCTTTTGCGCAATTGAATCTTCCACCTGTTGATGTATTCCTTGTTGCGCCTTGCGCATCTCATCCCCTTGCCAAGAGGCCCCCAACACAAACTTCTAGCTCACCCTCAAGCCACCTCAGCTGGACACAGATGGTGCGTTCAACTTGGCCTTGAAATTATCATGCTCCGTCTGAACTTGTTCAATTCTCCCTTGATCTTTGCACTAAGTGTTGCGCACTCCTCCACCTCTAGTTTTGTCGGGTTCTCATTAGATACCCGTGCCACTTTAGCTTGTTCTTCCTTGGTGTTTGTAAGTCCCTCCATCGCTTTGAGTGCTAGCTGCTTGACGGTCTCTTAGAATTCATCAGATGGAGCAGTCCTCCGTTGGTGCTATTCTCATTCCTTGTTAACGCGTTGTTGCGGCGCTTTCAACTTGACTGCCTTGGTCACTTGCACAATTGGGGGCATTGTTTTGAGTGATCCCCTCAACCCTGTCAGTTATGCTTCTGCCTCTCTAAGATTGTTGCAGTTGTTCGTTCTAAACCACGCTCATCCAAAATTGTGTCGTTTCCACTGCAATTGATTAGGAATATTTTTCCAGCTCTTCTATCTGTGTTGTTGTGTCTTCTATTGTACTTCTTCTCTCTCCTAGTTGGTCCGGCGGTATACTCGATACTTCTCATGCTTGCAATTCCTAGTTCTCTTTCCTCAAATCAGCAACTATTTGTCCTAGTCACAACACTTTTTCTTCGACGAACATATCTAGGGTAATGTCCGAAATCTCTTTGCATGCAACTGAGATTTCTCTCTCCAGTGGCTGCCTATCATCAAAATCGTTGGTCTTTTCGGTCATAGCCACCTCTTTCTCTATCTTCATTTGTTATATGTCTGCTTCCTCCTTTGCTACCTTCTCTCGAGACTTGACCAATTGGTCATGCACTATCTCTTCGCGGTCTTGGATTTCGTGACTCACTTTATTCTGGAGTCGGGCCACCATATGCATCGGGAGCACGTTAATGTTGAGGTCGATCAATTCGAATTGATGCAAGGTGGCGTCGACATCCTCATCCCTTGTGTTAAGTATTTGCGACAGAATCTCGATCATCCACACTTTCTTGCCAACACTTACTTCGACTGCTCTTTGCAACAGATATGTTTGTGGTACCCTTGTCTCTAGTATGAAGTTCATCAGGGATTGGAAAAAACCCTTCACCTGGTGAAAAATACGTTGTGGCATGTTGCTTTACCTATGCTTGGCTCTCGCTAGTCGTTGTAGTAATTGCGACCAGTATCCTACTTACTTGATCATCTAAGAGCGTCGTTGTGTTGCTTCCTTCACCTGGTTCAAACCAGCACTCCATTCGTGTCTCCTCCCTTTGCTTCTCCAGCTCTGAATCTGTTGGAGTCATTGATTATTCCTCCCGTGAATCCTCACCAAAATCCTTTTCCTGCTCTTTCTAGGTGGAATGTCTAGTGGAAATCACTCTTCCATGTCCAACAACTCGTCAATGCTGACTGGAACTTTCCATTATAACGACCATTCGTCAATGATGGTGTTAAGCTCTTCATCGGTCAACTTGTACTTTGTTGTCAACCACTGGTGCTCCATGTCATGCCTTGCCTAGATGTGGATCACATGTGGGCCTATCGTGAATCGCGCAAGCCTTCTATACTTGGTCACGGCTTCATTTGTGAGTTGCGGGACTTTTTTTGCCACCTCCTGGAGTCCATCCAAATATAAGTAGAACTGGACATTGCTATCTGTTTGTGGCGCCTTGTCGGTGAGCGCCCATAGATTTTGATACCATGCTCCTCTGCATGTTTTAACAACTTCGACATCCATTCCTTGATAATATTTGGGTTCGATCCAACACACAAGTGTGAATAGTCACTAGTAACCATGAGTAGGTGAATGGTCTTCTTCCCTCTTGGAGCAATACAGCATCTTCCATCAATCGGTTCAACAAAAATAGAGCCCAATTCATTTGAACTCCTGCTATGCATTGCTCTACGTAGGCGATAACTCTCGACATGCATTGGTTTGGTCTGTTCTTGCAACGATTTTTATAGCCAACAACTTTGTTGTGATTTGAACTCCCTTATCATTAATGGTGGTAACGATGTACGCTGTCTTATCGTGTACTACATCGTACTTCTTCTTTAATATTGCAGCTAACCTTTTGTCGTTGCCCTTCCATCTGAAGTATTGGGATAGATTGGTGCCTGCCTTGGGCAAGCCAGTGATCTGTGAGATCAGGTCGACCGTGATAAGGACTTTTGTATCCAGCCATAGATTGCCTCCATGGAAGCAGGATGGCAACTGCTTCACGTAGGCGTTAATCTCTGTCGAACACCCAAAATGAGGCATGTGGGTGATGTTAGGATTTATAATCCGTCCTTGACCATACTGTCTATTAAATTATTATTTGTCTAACTTAGGAGTATTTTATTATTATTGGGTCCATTAGTACCATTGGGTCCACTTGGCCTAATGGGGCCACATGTACTAGTTACTAGAGTGTGGGGAACACCGATAGAGGCTAACTACCACTCACAGCAATTGTTGGCATCAGTTTAGGCGCCTCCTAGGCCAATCCCTACATTTTAGGACCCATTAGGAGTCTCGGGACCAATCTCCTTTAGTTTGTTGGAGTTGGAACTAGTTAAACTTAGTTATTTTCCAGTTACTTTCAATTCGTTCACTTTCAGCTCAGTTAGTGCCAGTTAGACATGACTGCATGTGGATAAGGTGCATTTTCTCACCTACCACTTCAATTAGACTGAATTAACTGATTATTACTGATTGTGTCACTTGATTAGACTCTGGAGTTAATCATTTGGACTCCGATAGTGATTTAGACATCTTTAGTTAGCTATTCACTCAGATACAGTCACATCCAGTTGGGAGATTCAAATTCATCCCTCATGATTCGAATTCTTTTCCTATGTAACACTATTGTAACACCGGATTATCTAATGAAGATAACACTGTAATTCCTTGAGCAATACATGTCTGTTTTTTGTGAGATTTGATTTGTTCAGTTTGTATAATTCATTCCTATTCACTACACCAATAATTTGGACTCTTTGATTGATGATCTAAATGGAACAACAATTCTAACATGGAATCAGAACCATTCAAGTGACCTTCATGTCTGTCTACTCTCCATTGAACACCGGAAGCATCTAGGTTTCCATAGAAGTCCCGCAAAGAGTGCCTTGATTCCTCTGAATTTATTCAGAGTGGCAGTGCCGGCATGATAGACCCTTAGAAAGTGTTCATGTCGAGAGCGAAGGCATGATTCTAACATAGTTTGAATATTTTTGGTTTTGTAGTGATATTTTGTAGGTTCAACTCCATAGGGATTCGATATTATTAGTTCCTCTTCTTACTCCATCCACAAGATATTCAGAATGGACGTTGAAGATGATTGCATCTCTAAAGAGACAAGGTCTCTTTGAGGTATCTGTTGGAATTGGTAAAGAGTCTTATGAATATGAGAATGACTGGCTAAATGACGGTGATAGAGCTTTTGGAACAATATGTATAGCCTTTTCTCCAAACTTTCACTACCTTATTGATTTTGCAGAATACCCAAAGGATCTCTGGACAGTTATGGATAGAACCTTTGGGAAGCACAATGAGGATTATTATAGAAATTTGGAGAGCACATTCAGAACCACAAGATTTATTTATTCAAAATTCTTGGCCTCTACTCTCTCTGATAAAGTTGTTCAAGATGAAGAAGAAGCAAAATCTTCCTCACAGTCAATTCGAATTGAAGAAAGTCTCCTTGGAGTGCCTCCTTCTCCTGCTACTCTGGAAGTTTATGGGATCTCTGGCATATCATCTTCTCATATGGATAATCCAGAATAAGACATTCAAATCTCTGTTATTGAAGAAAAAATCTCCTTCCATTCTATGCAAAAATTCTCCAGTGATTCTTCTATTATAAACTATGTGCATAGTTTACCAGTGATTGCTCCAGGAAAGGGAGAGGAATTTGATTTCTCTGTCTCTAATGATGTTACTGGTGTGCAGATAAATAATTCTTTGGATATTTTGGAAATAATATCATATTGTAGGAGTGATCCATTCACTCTCATTGATCTAGAGCTTCCAACAAATTCCTATATGCTTGCATGCACCAATACTTAGAATTTTGAAGAAGGAGAAAATTGTGCATCTACCATCTCGGTGGAGCACATCCTTGGATATGATATGAACCTATTGTGGAAATTGAACCAAGTGATAGATTAATTTTACTCACAACAATTAACAATTGATCATGCAAAATCACTCACAAAGAGACTGAAAATTGGAGCTGAACACTAGCCAACCCTGTAATAAAATCAGTGTACAATAGCCAACCTTGTAATAACATAGGTTGCTGAATAAATAACATACATCAGGGATTCGAATGCATGAGGAGCAATTCGAATCTAGCATAAAGCAGGCTTACTAAAAATAAGCAAATCCCCCATAGGTGTAAAAAGCTGATCCCAAATCTGTCATGGAGCTCACGAATTGGCAAAATGGTTTAGGCAAGCTAAAGAGTGGTGGAATGGCAGCTCATACATGCTTTTGCATGGAGAAAAGAGAGGAGGATGTGTAGGACAAAAAACTAGTCAACCTCACCTAGTCTAGCTTTTCCTTTTGCCTTAAAACACTGAAAAAGCAGGGAATAAAGCAGAAAAAGCAGAAGGGCGCCTAGGAGGCTAGGAATAAAGCAGATTTGATTCCTTGGGCTTTCCCATGCGCTACATGAGTCAAATAAGGCAAGTTTGACCACTATGGATAGGTAATAGACAACTTGCACAAGGTGGGACACATGAACTAGGCTAATAAGCCAGAAATAATTAAATTAATGTCTAAATGGGTAAACTATGGGTTGATTATTCTAACACCCCCCCTTAAGCCTGACTTATGAGTAATATATTAGAAAATTA
>LPNX011063090.1:133927-168862 GCA_001517045.1 Pseudotsuga menziesii
GTCAAAACAAACACTGAATAATCAGGGCCCAACTTCGAGAGGATGGCCAGTACGAGCTGATCATCTTTCTTTTCAATACCACACTGTTTCAGCTGCAAAACTAGTGCTTTGAACTTGGTGAAATATAGCTGCAGGGATTCAAAGCTCGTTGGACTCAGAGAAATCAGCTCATTTTCGATTTGATGTCCCCTCATCTCATCTGTCTTTCCAAAAAGATCAGCAAGCTTCTCCCATACTTCATTCGGTGATGTCAATCCATCAAGATGGAAAAGGAGGTCTCTGGAAATACTCAAACACAGGAGGCCATAAGCCTCATCCCTCCTGTTGTGCCATTTTATCTTCTCTGCAGCTACATTGGGCTCTGCTTCTGTTGCCATAGTCACCCTGTAGAGGCCTTTCGCTCTCAACAGTATCTCCATCTCTGCTTTCCATTCAAAGAAATTGAAGGGAGTCAAGATAGTTTTCTGTGATTGATCCATAGCTTAGAAAATCTATCCCGACTGTCAGTAGAAGGCTCCCAGTCACTGATGTCGAACCTGCAAAACAATTTTTGAAGGAGAGAAACAATCTACAATGGCTCTGATACCATGTGGAAATTGAACTAGGTGATAGATTAATTTTACTCAACAATTAACAATTGATCATGCAAAATCACTCACAAAAAGACTGAAAATTGGAGCTGAACACTAAATTGTATTAAATCAGTGTACAATAGCCAACCCTGTAATAACATAGGTTGCTGAATAAATAACATACATCAGGGATTCGAATGCATGAGGAGCAATTCAAATCTAGCATAAAGCAGGCTTACTAAAAATAAGCAAATACCCCATAGGTGTAAAAAGCTGATCCCAAATCTGTCATGGAGCTCACGAATTGGCAAAATGGCTTAGGCAAGCTAAAGAGTGGTGGAATGGCAGCTCATACATGCTTTTGCATGGAGAAAAGAGAGGAGGATGTGTAGGACAAAAAACTAGTCAACCTCACCTAGTCTAGCTTTTCTTTTTGCCTTAAAACATTGAAAAAGCAGGGAATAAAGCAGAAAAAGCAGAAGGGGGCCTAGGAGGCCAGGAATAAAGCAGATTTGATTCCTTGGGCTTTCCCATGCGCTACATGAGTCAAATAAGGCAAGTTTGACCACTATGGATAGGTAATAGACAACTTGCACAAGGTGGGACACATGAACTAGGCTAATAAGATAGAAATAATTAAATTAATGTCTAAATGGGTAAACTATGGGTTGATTATTCTATCACCTATTTGGATATGATATGATCTTATTTGGATCTGATCCGATATTACTTGGTTCAATATTTCAGTTTCATGAGCTTTTAGTGTTGCTTGTAGTTGGTCTCATCAATTTTGGTGTGAAAAAACAAGTACCAAAAGTCTCTTTCAAAATTATTGCTGGGGAATTGATGACAGTTTTCTCTAATAAGTTTTCTGATATTATATTTTGTGAATATTTGGATATTTTGGAAATAATATCAGATTTTAGGAGTGATCCATTCACTTTCATTGATCTAGAGCTTCTAGCAAATTCCTACATGATTGCATGCACAAATACTCAAGGTTTTGAAGAAGGAGAAAGTTGTGCATCTACCATCTCGGTGGAGCACACTCTTGGATCTGATATGAACCTATTTGGATCTTATTTGGATCTGATATGATATTACTTGGTTCAAGTTTTAAGTTTCGAAAGATTCCAGTGATGCTTGTAGCTTGTCTCATCAAATTTGGTGTGAAAAATCAAGTATTCGCAATTCTCCTTCGAAGTTGTTGTTGGTGATTTGATGTCAGTATTCTTTTATGAGTTTACTGATATTATATTTTATGGATATATGGATATTTTGGAAATAATATCATATTTGAGGAGTGATCCATTCACTCTCTTTGATCTTGATCTTTCAACAAATTCCTATATGATTGCATGCACTAATATTAAGAATTTTAAAGAAGGAGAAAATTGTGCATCTACCATCTCGGTGGAGCAAACTTTTGGACCTGATATGAACTTATTTGGATCTAATATGATATTATTTGGACCTGATCTGATATTGTTTGGTTCAAGTTGTAAGTTCCAAGAGCCTTCAATCATGCTTGTAGCTGGTTTCATCAATTTTGGTATGACAAATCAAGTACCGCAAGTCTTCTTCAAACTTGTTGTTGGGTATTTGATGTTAGTTTCCTCTTTTGAGTTTGCTAATATTATATTTTGTGAGTCATTGGTTATTTATGAAGATATATTAGATTATGGAGCTCAAGCATTCGCTCTCCATGTTGGAGACATTTACCACCTTACACACTCTTTTTGGTCAATTTGGCCTAGTTAAACCACTATCTTAAGTATTATTGACCTAATTGATATCAGTGGAGCATTAAATGTCATCAGCTAGATCACACCCATGCCTACCTTCAGTCAAGGAGGCTAACTTAGCCTTCTCCTACATTCGGGGAGGCTAACTGGAGCACTCTCGGGGTGATTTGAGTGTCATTAATGCACTTTATTGCTAACTGATGGTTACAATCAGTTAAATAGGGCAGTGAAGGCGCCTCCCTTCATTAAATTGATTATTTAATAATTATTTAATGAACTGGAGTCAACAGGGGCGCCTCCAACCACTTCTGATGTTCAGTTACACTTCAGTTAACCTTATTGGGGTTCATTGGAGTCATTGAAGCACTACCAATTGATGGTTGGCTTGTTGTGACATGTGTTTGATCTCTTTCAGTTGAGGCTCAGTCATTTATTGCACTTCGACTTCAGTTAGGGCTCAGTTGAGTCAATTAGGGTTTTGATCAATTGTTAACTTGAGTGTTAACTGTGGCTTACATTCAGTTAAACTAGACTCACTCATTCAATTCGAATTGCTTCTCATTCATGCTTGTAGCATGACATTGTAATGTAATTTCTCATTCTTTGTGTGAATATACAGAGCGGCTACTCATTCTGTAGTCCGATTACACCATTTCATGAGTTATTTGTTGATTAATCTTTGATGAGACTGATGTTTAGTCCCTAGATCAATGTGCAAGATTAATATCAATATTGCACGACTCAGACTCGGCAAAGACTCGGGCTAGACTCGGCCAGACTCGACAATTAAGAAAAAGATAAAATATGGTGCATTATCTCATAAACATAATCAAATTTTGTATGCAAAAATTTAAATAATGATCATAGATTCACTAATTAGTAATTATAAACGATAAATCATAAGCCATATGGCATAAACCATAACCATAAACCATAAGCCATAAACGATATACCATAGTGATTTGAAAATCAGAAATGGTAGCAAGTTCAAAATTTAGTCTCATAACATAAAATAGAAAACAAAAATAGACAATGTCTCCATGTACTCGAGTCTCATGCCTAACTACAAGTACGCCTAAAATATGCCCTCGAGGAGCTAGTGCCAACATCGGTAGACTGAAGCAGCTGTGAAGCAGACTAGAGGGATCCTGAGTCTCCTCATCAAGCCAACTCAAATCATCAGGGAACTCCTCCTCCACAGCCCACTCAGACTCTAAATCAATATCATCCAATAAAATTGGATCTAGGTCCTTCAGCTGAATTTGTTTTGTGAGCAGTCGAAGGTTGTAGTAGATGAAGACCAACTTCTCCAACCTCTCATGCTCCAACCTGTTCCTCTTTTTGTTGTGGATGTGCTCGAATATCGACCAATTGTGCTCACAACCTGAAGCGCTGCAGGGTTGACTTAAAACTTTGATAGCAAATTCTTGTAATTCTGGTGCCTCAGTGCCACAATCTATCCACCAATTGGCTGCAAAAATTAAAAACATAAGTTTTGCAATGCCAAAATTGAAAAAGATAACCAGCAAATTTAAAAGCTAAGTTCTAACTTCTAAGTTATAACAATTTAGTTTTTCCAAATTGAATCTTACATGGCATTTTCTTGTCTTTGAGTCGTTGGGTTGAGTTGAATCCAAACATGCCAGATGCTGCTTTGTACATATCACGTTGCAAGTTGATTTTGTCTTGAATTGCTGGATTCGGGAACATCTTCTCAATGCATATCATGACACCTCTCATCACCTCAAGATCACCTTGAATGCTAGAGTCTGGATTATAGATTAAGCTCGGATTGAGATATGCTCCCGCAGCATGCAATGGTGAATGTAGCTGCTTGTCCCACCTGGAATCAATAATTTGCCATATAGGGAGATATTTTGATGAATCCCCCTTATAGAAAGCCTTGATGGCCTCTTTGGCCCTATCCATGCCCTCATAGATGTATCCCATTGCAGGTTTCTCTCCATCCATGATCCTTAAGACTTTTACAAGTGGCTCAGTGAAGCTGACAATTTCAGTGACTTTCTCCCACAAACCATCTCCCAAGAGAGACAGCTTTACAGCAACTGCATCTGGTTTTGTGCTATCTTTCCAATGTATCCATTCCCGGCTACAAAACATTCATCTCAAAGCTTGGTACTCATTCAAAAGGCTTTGGAGGGAAACAAAGGTTGTGGCAAACCGTGTGATAGCAGGGCGACTGAGTTCACCCTGTGTGTATTCCCTCATAAAGTTCAAGACCCAAGCATGGTTATAGATATACTTGGTAATTTTTTTGCACTCTTGCACAATAGCTTGCACCCATTCCATCTTCCCGATGTTCTCCAGCATCAAGTCTATGCAATGGGCAGCACATGGAGTCCAAAAGATGGTGGGGTATTTTGCAGAAAGCAACCTTCCGGCTGCCACATAATTTGCAGCGTTGTCTGTGACTACCTGGACAACATTTGCCACTCCAATTTCTTCCACAACATCAGCTAACAATGAAAAAATCAAATGTGCATCCTTTACATGCGAGGATGCATCAATGGATTTTAGGAACATGGTTCCTTTGGGGCAAGCTATAAAAAAATTAATGATTGTTCTGCCCCTTTGATCTGTCCATCCATCAGACAAAATTGTGCAACCTGTAAACTTCCATGAGTTTTTAATGGTCTCCAATTGTTCCTTAACACACTCGAGCTCCTCATCAAGCTCTTTCCCCCTAAGTGCATTATAAGAGGGGGCTTTGTATCCAAAGCCAGCAGCTGCAATGGCATCAACCATGGGCTGATAAAAATATGACTTTGCATAGTTAAATGAAAGGCTGTTATGGTACCAAAACCTCCTCACTGCCATATCAGCCTCCTTTCTCTTCTTTTCATTGAGGCTCTCCAAAGAAGGTTGAGATCCTGGAGTTGTACGAGGAAGGAAGAACGAAGAAGCTATACTTCTCTTTGGTGCAATAGTTGATGAGGAGGACACTCCTGTACTATGATTTGGTGGTGGTCCTATTGAATCTCTACCTATCATGGAAGTTTCAAACTTGTATCTTGCCCTCTTTTCACTTTGTTCTCTAATAGCATCCAGAGCAGATGCCATTTCAGTTGTGACTTCATCAGGGCATTTGTCACAAACCACGACATCTTTGCAAGCAATTCTTGCAAGGTGGTATTTCAACCTATTTATGCCCCCAGACATATGGGTTGAGCAGAAATTGCAAATGACCCTGTGGTCATCATCATCATCGGGTTTCACCTGCACACAATATTTCCACGCTGAATCAAGAGGCCTTCTACCCTTGGATTTAGATGCCATGGAATCTAAATTGTAAAAACATTAAATGTTCTACATTAATAAACAATAAAACGTTGCATTAAATTGACTGTTTGTATTTGTAAACAAGATTATAATTTATTATTAAATTGTTTTTTTTTGTGCATGTGTGGCAAAGTATCTCAGCCCACAGGCCTGTGTGGCTGAGTATCTCATCCCACATGCCTGTGTGGGCAGACAAAGAATAAATAAAAACATTTAATAATTGTATTGAATATATTGAATAATTGTATTGAATAATTGAATTATTGAATAATTGTATTGAATTATTGAATAATTGAATAATTGTATTGAATATATTGAATAATTGTATTGTATTTTTATATAAACTTTAAATAAAAATCAACTTTAATTTGAACTATAAGTTTATAAATTTTTACTTATACCTTTATAAACATTAACTTATAAATAAAAAAACTTTATCAATTTAATTTTATAAACTTATAAATAAAAACTTTAACTTATAAAGAGTGGCCTCTGGACGCAACAATAACACGCATTAATAAAAAGATCTTAATAAATCGATGTAAAAAAAACAAATTTAAAAACCTTATTACAATAACTTTGACAACATAACACTTCATTTTATTTTAAGTGAAAGAAAAACTACTTATAATCTAAACTCTTTATTAACTAATATAAAAATCCAAATTTAAAAACCTTCATGCAATAACTTCAACCATATAACGCTTCATTTTATTTTAATGAAAAAAAACTACTTATAACTTAAAATGTAACTTAAATGTTGGAAGATCCATCATTTCACCCTTAACCTTCATATTAAACACAAAGATCACGACGATCCATATTAAACATAAGGACAAATTGAAAACTTTACATGGCATTGTAATGAAAGCTAAAGAGTCGCACGAGTATGTAATGAAACTCAAAAAAGGAAAGGGGACAATTAAAAGTCTTAAAAGGTACGAAAGATATATCAATTAAGCAGGCTCCTTTATGTTCATTGCATTTGATCTCCAAAAGAAGGAGATCATATATCAATTTTTGTCTATTGCATTTGATCTCCAATAGGAGAATATATCAATTCAACAAGCTTCTTTTGGTCGATTGCATTTGATTTCCAACATGAGGAGAATATGTTTTCTGTTAAGGTGGTTGCACCAGGGAATAAAGGGCGTAACAGGCTGAAGAAAACACAAACAACGAAGAACCACAGTGGGCACCCCATAGCAAAGAGATAGGAATAAATGCCCATAGCGATAGGAATATATAAGCATAAATTATTTGAAAACAGTGATCATGAAAGAAGGCAGAGGACATGTTAAGGAAGGAAAACTGACATGTTAAGCTTTTCCTACCAAGACATGATATTATGTTAAGTCTTTACCAGCATTCATAATTCCAAAAAATTACATCATTATAATTGTATTTGGATTAATTTCTTTTACCAAATGACAACTTTAGAGCAGAAAAAGAGAGTCACGACTCACAACAGACCACGAGAATAAGTCTCTCGTTCCATCCAAACCCGAAAGAGAGAACCCGTAAACAATAAATAGAATATGAAAACGGCAATACCTGTGACCGTGAACTCCACCTCCAGCAGCAGCGAAGGCCGTGAACTCCACTCCACACTCAGAAGTCAGAACTGATAAAATGAAAACGAAAATGGATGTTGGATGAAAAGAAATTGATGGGTGAAAGAAACGACCTGCGTTGTCTGTTTATAGCAGGCTAAGGTGCCTTTTCCCTCCATTAAAACCGACTGTCACACCACAAAAATCGCGGGTTTGTTTTGTAGCCCAAGTTCGGCGGTTACCGACGAGTTCCGGCGAGTAATTGCGATTCCGGCGAGTAGCGGCGAGTTCCGGCGGTTACTCGTTTCCGGCGAGTTGTCAGCCGAGTTTCTGGCGGTTACCCGTCTTGCTGTTTGACTCGGGCCCATTCGCGAGTACTAAGCGAGTGGTGCTTCACTGATTAATATGGTATCAGAGCTCACAGCGGGACGAAGCTAAATCTCTCAAAAACAAGCTTTTTGACAGATTTCTGCATGAAAATTGAGCAATAGCTCAAAAATCCAGCACTGCACCAAAATCCAAGGCTTACCACTTAATACCCCAAGTAAAGAATTTGTTGATCAAGCTTGCTTGATTGACTATGTTGGGTATGATGAAAGCCTAAAATGTGCAGGTTGTTCGACCTTATGGTGCCCCTTTTGTTGTTATTTGCAGGTTTTAACAGGTACAACTTCGAATGGACTCATCAATCCCTCTTCTCACCCCATTCACAAGCTATTCAGAATGAAAGTTGAAGATGATTGCATCTCTGAAGAGACGAAGTCTCTATGAGGTGTCTATTAGACTTGGAAAAGAGTCTTATGAGAATGATAATGACTTGGCTAAATGATGGTGATAGAGCTTTTGGAGCAATATGTCTGGCCCTTTCTCCTAGCTTGCGCTATCTTATTGGTTCTGCTGAATACCCAAAGGATCTCGAGACAAAATTGGATAGAACCTTTGGCAAGCACAATGAGGATCATAATAGCACTTTTGAGATCACATCCGGCACCACAAGAGTTCTTTACTCAAAAGTCTCGGCCTCTACTCTCTCTGATGAAGTTGTTCAAGATGAAGATGAAGCAGAATCTTCTACACATTCAATTCGAATTGAAGAAAGTCTCCATGCAGTGACTCCTTCTCCTGATGCTCTGAAAGTTCATGAGATCTCTAATATCTCATCTCCTCATATTGCTGAAACAGAAGAAAACATTCGAATCTCTGATATTGAAGAAAAATACTGTTGCACTTCCATGCAAACATTCACCGGTGATTTTCCTTTGAATTATGTGCAAAATTTACCAGTAATTGCTTCCGAAAGTGAAGAGAAATTTGATTTTTCTCCCTCTAATGTTGTTGCTGGTGTGAAAATATGTAAAAACTTGGATATTTTGGAAGAAATATCAGATTATAAGAGTGACACATTCGCTCCCCATGATCTAGATCTTCCAGCAAAATCCTGCAGGATTGCATGCACAAAAATTCAGAATTTTGAAGAAAAAGACAACTGTGCATCCACCGTCTCGGTTGACCATAATTTTGGATCAGATATGAACCTTATTGGATCTGATATGATCTTATTTGGATCTGATCTGATATTGCTTGGTTCAAAATTTCAGGTTCATAAACCTTCAGTACTGCTTGTAGCTGTTCTCATCAACGGTGTGAAGAAACATGTACCGCAAGTCTCCTTCGAAACTGTTGCTAGGGATTTCATTTCATTTCACAGTTTTGGATCTGTTGTGAACTTATTTAGATCTTATTTACTTTCTGATATGATATTATTTGGTTCATATTTTAAAATCCAAGAGCTTTCAGTCATGCTTATAGCTGCTCTCACCAATTCCGGTGTGAAAAATCAAGTACCGCACTTTCTCTTCAAAACTGTTGATAGGGATTTGGTGTTAGTTTCCTCTTATGAGTTTGTTGATATTTTATTATGTGATTCATTAGCGATTTCAGAAGCTATATCAGATTATGGAGCTCAAGCATTCGCTCTTCACAGTCCTAGCGCTTCTCTACCTTTGGTCACATTCTCATCTCCTCACAGAACTAGTAAAGAGGAAGACATCCTGCATCTGCTTGGACACTTGCTCCTAAGAATTGGGTCTGATTTTACCACTCATGGTTTTATGTTCAAGGCTGTAACATATCAGTTTCTTGAGTGTTCCACACATGGTTCGAATCTTGAAGAACCTTTGCTCTCTCTTCAGATGATTTCAACTACTCTACATGGGTCTAGTTTTCATCGTGCAGCTGTTTATATTTCTGATTCAATTGAGTGCATTGTTCTTCTTCCAAAGTGGAAAATTCCTCTAGACATATTCATTTAGTTTGGATTCATAGGTTCACATGCACAGTCTCAGGATGCTGCTGCATAGAAGAACCAATTCTTGATTTACTGCTTAGTTTGAGGGGGGGTATTTTTCCCATGAGGTTTTCCCCGTTTCCTTGGTTATATTAAGCAGTTACTTTATTGTACAGGGTGACCTATGGCCTTAGTTTCCAGGGCCCTAGCATTTTTATGCATTTTATGTTTTCTAACTCCTCCTGAGTATAGCTTAAGGGGAGGTGTTGGAGACATTTACCACCTTACACACTCTTTTTGGTCAATTTGGCCTAGTTCAACCACTATCCTAAGTATTATTGACCTAAATGACATCAGTGGAGCATTAAATGTCACCAGCTAGATCACACCAACGCCTACCTTCAGTTAAGGAGGCTAACTGGAGCACTCCCGGGGTGATCTAAGTGTCATTAATGCACTTTATTGCTAACTGATGGTTACAATCAGTTAAACAGGGCAGTGAAGGCGCCTCCCTTCATTAAATTGATTATTTAATGATTATTTAATGAACTGGAGTCAACAGGGGCGCCTCCAACCACTTCTGATGTTCAGTTACACTTCAGTTAACCTCATCGGGGTTCATTGGAGTCATTGAAGCACTACCACTTGATGGTTGGCTTGCTGTGACATGTGTCTGATCTCTTTCAGTTGAGACTCAGTCATTTATTGCACTCTGACTTCAGTTAGGGCTCAGTTGAGTCAATTAGGGTTTTGATCAGTGGTTAACTTGAGTGTTGACTGTGGCTTACATTCAATTAAGCTAGACTCACTCATTCAATTCGAATGACCTCCTTAGGAATTAGAATTGCTTCTCATTCATGCTTGTAGCATGACATTGTAATGTAATTTCTCATTCTTTGTGTGAACATATAGAGCGGCTACTCATTCTGTAGTCCGATTACACCATTTCATGAGTTATTTATTGATTAATCTTTGATGAGACTGATGTTTAGTCCCTATATCAATATGCAAGATTAATACTCCATAGTCTCAGGGCTTCTCTACCTATCTATTTGATCACATGCTCATCTCCTCACAGAACTAATAAAGATGGAGACATTATGCATTCGCTTGGACACTTTCTCCTAATACTTGGGGCTGATTTTACCTCACATGGGTTGATGTTCAAGGCTGAAATATACCAGTTGCTTGGGTGTTCCTCACATGGTTCGAATTCTCAAGCACTTTTTCTCTTTTATCAATTGATTTCAGTTGCTCTACATGGATCTAGTTTTCATCTTGGAGTTGTCTATATTCCTGATTTAATTGAGCACATTCTTCTTCTTCCAAAGAGGAAGATTCCTACAGACATAATCATTCAGTTTGGATTTGGAGGTTCACATGCACAGATTCAGGATGTTGCTGCACAGAAGAACCAGGTTACTACTTTGTTGTTGCATAGTGCTGCAAATTACAGCAAAATATTTTGCAAGTTTTTAACTTGTATTTTCTGATTCCTTCTTATCTTGAGGGGGGGGTTGCCATGAGGTTTTCCCCTATTTCCTCGGTTTATTAAGAAACATTTTTTATCTTTTAGATTGTATATGGGTGAATTATGGCCTTGTTTCCAAGGCCCATAGTTGTCCAAGTAATGATTCAAGGCGGGGGTGTTAGGATTTATAATCCTTCCTTGACCATACTGTCTATTAGATTATTATTTTCCTAACTTAAAAGTATTTTATTATTATTGGGTCCACTTGGCCTATTGGGGCCACATGTACCAGTTACTAGAGTGTGGGGAACACCGATAGAGGCTAACTGCCACTGACTGCACTTACATGCATCAGTTTAGGTGCCTCCTAGGCCAATCCCTACATTTTAGGGGCCACTGGGAGTCCCGACACCAATCTCCTTCAGTCAGTTGGAGTTGGAACTAGTTAAGATTAGTTATTGTCCAGTTACTTTCAATTAGTTCACTTTCAGCTCAGTTAGCGCCAGTTAGACATGACTACATGTGGATAAGGCACCTTTTCTCACCTAATCTACTTGAATAAGACAACTCTTTTACTTCAGATCCAAATGTGATGGCCTTTGTTTCACCGTTATTTATGCGATCTATAGTAACTACAAAGAAGCTTCAAAAACAAGACAAAAATGATAAGAGTAACAAAATTGATCAACAATTCATATTAATAATCAAGGAATCTAATAATAAATTGAAAGTTTTGAAAGAAACACCCACCTGGTTTCAAGCTTTTTGGCTTCTCTGCATTGTTTAATGCCCAACCCTTCAACCCATAAATTTTTAATAAAATTTAACTTGACTGAAACATATGAGCTTCTTTTTGTCAATTTTAGACAATTCAGAAATTTCTTTTCTACTCGGAAATTAAAAACTCAGAAAATTTCAGACAGTCAAACACATGAAATTTTAACACGCTTGTTTTTTACCAATGGTCCAGGATAAAACCCCTAAGGGAAAACTTGTTTTCAAAGTGAAAGAGATTTTATTATGTTTTAGACAAATTTTACAAACCCAGAACAACAGTACTTATCTCATTCCTTCCTCGAAAATCGTGCTAGAAACTCTCTAACAAAACTGTATGAGCTACTCACAAATTCATCCCTCGAAATCTATGCCACACGTGTGAAACTGTACGAAAAAGTATGGTCTGACAGTGTACGGCCTGCAAAAATAAATAACCTCGAAATTCATGACAGTATGGACTCTGACAACAATAATTAATGCTATAGGGATTATGACAACAACAATAAATGTTGTACGGTTTCTCCTCGAAAACTGTGCCACATGTACAGTCTGATACAATACGGCCTCTGTAAAGTACACCTTGATTTCTGTGCCAATTAATGCTTCATCCTTCCTCGATTTCTGTCCAAACTCTGCCTGGAAACTCAAAATTTATTGGGAAATGTGTCCACTTCAAATTCTCAAATTTTCTCTCCTGGTTCAAATTCTCTTCAAACCCTCACTTTCTCTATTTCTCTTCCTCTCTCAAAATATATGTTTTGGAAATGATCAAAATCAATGAACTTTTGCCTTGCCCTAGTCCTTTTTGTTCATGCTAAATTCCCTGTCAATCTAACAGTGAATATTAGATTAGATGAAGGGTTCACATTAAATGCTCATTAAATAATAATTAAATGACATTTAGTGCACTTCATGTCATTTAATAAAGTTGAGCAACCCCATTCTATTTAATCACTCACTTGACTTTATTTAAATGTGAACTTAGGAAAATATCATTACTAAGCCTTTTAATAAAGTCACTTTAAAATTATAAAGTGCTTTTGACTTTATTAAATGCATGAGTCACAACATTTAAGTGTCCTTGTCCACCCCAAGGAAAATCTAGGTGGGCAAACACTTCCTAGGTAACATTTCAACACTTCCTCTTACCGAGGAAAATGTTTTTCACCACTCCCAACTTATCTCTGAAGTAGACATGCTTCCCTCTACCCAATGCCTTCGTGAGAATGCCAGCCACCTGCTCATCTGTCGGAACATACTGCAATCGAACAACCCCTCTCTGAACATAGTCTTTGATAAAGTGATATCTGATCTCAATGTTCTTCGACCTGTCATGAAATACCGGATTCTCATAGAGCTTGATGCAACTCTGATTATCGCACTATATAACTATAGGACTCGGCTCCATGTAAAACAAATCTACCATCAACTTTGCAAAGCCATAAGGCCTCACAAATGGCCTAACTGGCTTCCATATACTCGGCCTTTGCAAAACTCAATGACACGGACTTTTGCTTCCTACTGAACCATGACAAAACTATCAAACCCAAGCTGAAGCAACAACCGGAAGTGCTCTTCCAGTCTGAAACACTACCTACCCCATCTAAATCTATATAGCCAACCAATCCCACTCCACCAGATCTCCTATAATCCAATCCATAATCACTATACCTGCAAGATATTTCAACATGTGTTTTGCAGCAGTCCAATGCAATCTCCTGGGCTCCACCATGAACTGAATGAGATTGTTTACCGTAAAACTCATATATGGTTTGGTGTTGACAAAATACATCAACGAACCAATAAATTGATGATACAAATTAGGGTCCACCAACTCTCCCTATGAAGCATGAAGAATCGCCTAGTTGGTGATCATGGGTGTCGACATAAGTCTGCAATTAGTCGTCTGAAATCTCTTCAGAACATCTGCAACATATTTTCCTTTACCCAGGAAAACGTGTCTATTCTCCCGCCAAATCTCCATCCCCAAATAATAATGCATCAATCCAAGGTTTGTCATCTCAAACTCTTAAGCAAGATCCTTCTTGCACTCATCAACCAACTGCTCTCCCCTAGTAATGAACAATTCATTGACATACAACAGAAGAATAAGTGGAACACTACCAACCATAATGTAGTACAGGTTGGGATCTGCTTCACTCTTCTGAAACCCAATCGAAAGAAAGTAGCAATCAATCATGGAATACCAAGCTCGAGGGGCTTGCTTCAGACCATACAAGTCCTTTTTTAGCCTGCAAACATGAGAATCTATCTCACATACTTCAAAATCCTGTGGCTGCTCCAGATACACCTCCTCCTATAGAAAATTGTCGAGAAAAGAGGTTTTCACATCTATTTGATGGATCTTCCAACCCATCTCTGCCACGACGGAAATCACTACCCTAATCGAAGAAAATCTAGCCAATGGTGCAAATGTCTCATCATAGTCAACTCCCTCGACCTGTGAGAAACCATGTGCAACAAAACAATCTTTGAACTTCTCTATACTGCCATTCGCGACATGCTTTATCTTGTAAAGCCATTTGGAAGTCACAACTGACTACCCCTCTGGTCTTGGAACCACTTCCCACACCCCATTCTTCATGATGGAGTTGTACTCCTCCATCATGGCATCTCTCCAAACTTGGTGTGCGGAAGCCTCCTCATACGTATCAGGAATGGTGTCACGCGAACTAGTAACCTGTGCCATATAGTTGGAAAACCTCTCAAGTGCCCTGCTCTCTCTGACCTCCCTCTTGGGTGGTCCAACTGACTCCTCTGCTTCCTTCATCGATTCCTTAAGGCAACTTGGATTTCTCTTCCTGGAGGAAGCATCCTGTCTCAGACTCTCCTCAACCTCCTCATCAGATATCTGTCTCCCGGAAGAAGTACCAACCAACTAAGAATGTGTCCCTGGTGAACCTGTACCTATACGACTAGAACTCGAATCACCTGAAGGTGTCACCTGTGAACCTGTCACTGTACCAGAAGTATCTATGGACAGAGCCCATGTAACTGAAGAACCTGTAACCTGTGACCCAGTCACACCTGAAATCAGTGACCCTGAACTCTGACTCGCTGAACTATGAGATGTCACATGTGTAGTACCCTACTGATCCTCCATCTCAGTACCTTGTTGATCCCCCATCTCAGAATCAAGAGACCTCCTGAAGGCTTTCTTTGCCTCAAACTTCACCTCCCTTCTCACCACAACTTTTCTTTGTGAAGGAAGGTATATGCAAAAATCCTTTGATGTCTCATCATAAACCAACAAAAATACCATGCTCACCTGTAGCCTCCAAATTTGTCCTCTTCTCAGAAGGGACACAAGAGTATGTCAGGAAACCAAAAATCCGAAAGTGACATATTTCAGGCACTTTCCCTGTAAACATATCCTCAGGATTTTTTCTCCCCAATGCACGGTGCGGACTCCTATTCAGAACATAAACAACAGTACTACAAGACTCTTCCCCAGTGTTACAAATATCGTGTCGGCGAATATATCGCCAAGGGTCCAAAAAGAAATTATCGGATTTATCGGCAAAAATGTCGGCAAACATCGGCAATATATCGGCAAAATAAAAAATACAAAAATATAAAAAAATACAAAAAAAGAAAAAAATCACAGTATAGTTGAAAAAATCGCCAAATATTGGCAAATATCGCCAAACATCGGCAAATATCGTGAGAAAATCAACAAATATTGCGAGAAAATCAAGAAAAATCGCCAAAAAAAATCGGGAAAATATCGGGGCGATATTTGCCGATTTTATCGCCAGTGAGTTAACATCGCGATATATCACGATGTTGCCGATATATCGGCGATATTTGTAACACTGCTCTTCCCATAGAAAGAAAGGAAGACTCTGATCATGCAGCATGGCTCTAGCCACACCCATTATGGAATGGTTCTTCCTTTCAGCCACTCCATTCTATTGTGGAGTGAAAGGATCTTTCAACTGCCTCTTTATCCCTTCCTACTGAAAATACGCATCAAAAGCACGGGAAGTATACTCACCTCCATTGTCTGACCGAAATACCTTGTTCTTCTTTCCTGTCTAGTTCTCCATAAGAGATTTGAACTCCCTGAACCGAAGTAAGACTTCCTCTGATCTCTTGATTCTAAGGAAATAGATCCAGGTCTTCCTGGAAAAGTCATCAATGAAAGTGCTACTCATACCTTGTCAAAGAGATAGATGACATGGGACCACAGAGATATGAATGAATCAATTGAACCACTCCCTCTGATCTGGAATCATTGCTCAGAAAAGTAGTCTTGCTGTAGTTTCCCAAAGCACTTCCTCTACACACATGTAACAAATAACAAATTTAAATATTAAACTAGGTTAATTAATGTAATTTAACTAAGAGGTGACTTGAAAAGTCACCTCTCTTCCCCACTTAAGGTATAAATTACCAGGGCTCCTATTATGTAAATCATCTTCTACATTTATTAAATATACATTTCCTACATTACGTTCGTCTTTCAATCTTCCTTACTCTTCGATTGGTATCAGAGCCTTTTCGGCTCTCGGCACCACCCACCGCCCTTCATCACTCCGTCACTTCCCCCATTGCTCCACGTTGCCGCTGTTGTTCCTCTCCCTCCGCTGCACCTACTTTTTCCCACTCGTTTCTGCTTCTGCCACCCCCATTCTCTCCCTGCCATCGCCGCCACCTTCCCATTCCGCCCTCCCCTCTACTCGCGCCCATCCTCCACCCCCGTTTCCACTCCATCCTCCATCTCGCCTGCTGTATCCTCCACCCCTACCTCCGCTCCAGCCTCCTCCCTCCATGCGCACCTGCTCCCTCCACGCTCCCCATCCACGAGCTCCCTTCCATTTGCCTTCCACCCCTCTTCGCCAGCTCCTTCCCCCACCTTCCTCCCACGCCTCCCACACCGCCTGTTCCACTCGCCCTCCTACCATCCACTTGCCCTTCCTTCCATCCCCAACCTGCAACGCCGCCACCTCCATTCCCCTCCTTGCCACTCGGCCACCTGCGCGCTCCCACTTCACCCCGCTTCGACTTCACCGGCCATTCTCCCTTCCACGCGCCATTCTCCACCATCTGCCCACCTTCACGTGTGCCTGCTCCCTCCACACTCTCCATCTGCCTCCCTTCTGCCCACCTCCACGCTCTCCTGCTCCCTTCCGCCAGCTCCTTCTCCTGCCTTACTCCCTCTTCGCCACCCCACTTCTTTCATGCCCCCAACCTGCATCACTTTGTTATCATCTCCATTCTGCCTCTATCGCCGCCTCCAGCATCCACGTTCATCCACGGTGGGCTGATATTTAATAAATATTATTTAAATATACCTTGTTTATTAATAATATTTATTATTTAATAGAGTTTAATATTAATAATATTTAAAAAAATATTATTGTTTATTAATATTACCATTATTTAAAAAAGAAAACTATATTATAAAAAAATATTATTATAATTATTTATAAAAAAAATAATCGTGGCAGGATGGCATTATATAGCAAATAAAAATAAGTCCACGTTCAGCACTGGGAAGATTCCAGCAATCACCAGATCAATGGATGCTTGGTTCGATCAAATCAATGAGAAAATTAACAAGAATTACGAGGAACTCCACGTAAAAATCAAACAAACCAATGACGATTTGACATCAAAGTGGACACAAATTACGTCACGAATAGAGAATAGCTTCCTCACTCTACAAGAAGACCAAAAGAAAAATCAAGCAATTTTAACTGCCATCTTGGACAGACTACAAATATCGAATGACCTGCAACCAAACTCTCCAAGAACTCTGGAGCAGCCAGATCCTCCATTCAACATGTCTTCCTCTAATGCATATACACAAGGACGCCAAATATGGGTGAAAGTCAAGTTACCCAAATACGACGGGGACAAACGACAATGCATAGCGTGGATTAACAAAGCCGAGGAATACCTAGACATCCACAACATCCATTATGACGGTGAGAAAATTAAATACGCCTTCATGCATCTAGAAGGCAGTGCTTACAACTGGTACTTATGGTGGAAGAATACTGCAAGAATATGTTCTTACAACTGGGTTAGCTTCAGGAACGACCTCATTAAAAGATTCCAAAGCGTTGAAGAAAAAGACTTCTTTGCCAAAATCACAAGGTTACAACAAAAAAACAGTGTCTATGAGTACACCTATGAATGGGAAGCGCTGTCAACTTGAGTCCCAGAGTTAACCGATGACCAACGACTTCAGACCTATATACACTGTCTAAAACAACACATCCGTGACGAACTAGAGTTACACAACATCTCTACCATGGAGGAAGCACGACGTAAAGCCAGGATTATTGAAAGCAAATCCTTTCATACAAATGTCGACCAAGACGACTCTAAAAAGAACCCCCTCCATTCAAGATACATAGGAAATCCAAGGTATACACCGCGTCAACTTAGGGAAGGAACAAATCCCAGTTTAGAGGCTCAAAGAATAAAAGAAGGAAAATGTAAGTTCTATGGAGACAAATGGGATCCTAAGCACATATGCTTACAAAAGAAATTATATGCTTGTGAAGCAGAGCTAGAAGCCAATGAACCAATTGAGAACGATGTAAATAGCCAAGAAGACTACCACCCAGGAATCGAGGATGACTCACCACAAATCTCATTAGCTGCTATTACCGGAATCTCCCAACCGCAAACATTGAAGATTAAAGGTCATATAAAAAATAATAATGTCACAGTTCTCATCGACTCTGGCAACACCCATAACTTCGTTAATGTCAACCTTGCTAAAGTATTTAACCTATTTATTCGTCCAGTACCTAATTTGACGGTTATGGTAGCAGATGGCAAGAAGATTGACAATGTGGGAAGATGTCACAAGGTTAAGTTACAAATGCAAGAATATAACTTAGAATCATATTTCCTTGCGGTACCATTGGGAGGAATCGATGTAGTATTAGGAATACAATGGTTACAAACCTTGGGTACATACTCTGCAAATCACCAAGAACATTTTATTGAAATCCATGTGTTCGAGAAAACACACAAATTATACGGTTTTCAACCACCTCCGACACAACTCGTTACATCACATCAGATGGAAAAGCTATGTTGGAAAGACGCACCAGCGTACATACCTCAATGTCAAGAAATGGAAATTCTAACAAGCGAAGGAGATATGAACAATCAACCAGAGATACAAGAGTTGATTCGAAAACATCGCAAGATGTTTCAAGAGTTACCTATGGAGCTCCCACCAAACGGAAAAACCAAATACATAATCAAAATAGAACCAGGGACAAAACCTTCCAGTAACAACCCATATAGATATCCACATCAGATACGTTGTGACAGTTCAAGTAATCATTATCGTCAATTAAGCTTTGAGGACAAAGATTCCCTCAAGGGGAAGGCAATGTAACAAATAACAAATTTAAATATTAAACGAGGTTAATTAATGTAATTTAATTTAGAGGTGACTTGAAAAGTCACCTCTCTTCCCCACTTAAGGTATAAATTATTGGGGCTCCTATTATGTAAATCATCTTCTACATTTATTAAATATACATTTCCTACATTACGTTTGTCTTTCCATCTTCCTTACTCTTCCAACACACCACTCGACTCAGTGCTGAACTCTGGCATACCTGTCACCATGTCTCTCAGCATCCGCAAAGATGGATGGTGAAGATGGGCCATCCTCATGTGCCATAGCTCACACAACTCACTGTAGCTCTGAGTGTGTTACAGTGCATGATGTGGCTTGAAGAGAAGCTTGTATAGTTTCCCGCATCTGACTCCAATCACCTGTGAATCATATGGACCTGCTGCCTTGGGAAAGATGTGAACTTTCCCATCAAGTACATATACACTGAAACCTTTGTCCTCAATCATGGAAATTGAAACAAGGTTCTTCTTGAGCCTAGAGACATACAACACGTCCCTCAGATACATAGGCTGCATGGAATCCCTCTCAAAGCGGACAATCACACGCCCAACTGCACTCACCACTGTGTCATCTCCCAATACAACCTCCATCTCCAAGTCTATCTCTGACATATATGAAAACATATCCCGATCACCTGTCATATGACTGGAAGCTCCACTATCAATGTACCAAGTGGAGGAAAGAGTGGTGGCACTCAATGAATGCCCAACAAAAACATATCCCGATCACCTGTCATATGACTGGAAGCTCCACTATCAATGTACCAAGTAGAGGAAAGAGTGGTGGCACTCAATGAATGCCCAGCAATCATGGAATGCTCCATGTGGTCCTCAAAGTCCCTACTGGTGATAGAAGGTGCTCTCTCAACACTAACACCTGCAAAGAGAGAAAAGTCTCTCTCAAATATCGTTGCAAACTCATGAATATTTGTTATAGTTGCAGTCTACTGCTTCTTCTTCTTCTTGTTAGGACATTGTCCAACATAGTGTCCCATCTTCTGATATGCAAAGCATTTCACTTTGTTGATGTCCTTCTTCTCCCCATCATGATGTTTGGTTCCCTTCTTGGCACCTTTCTTGAACTTCTTCTTCTTCTTTCCCTTCGCTGCTAATGCCACATTCTACTCATCATCCCTGTGATGTGATGTGCTGCCCTGTAAGTAACCTCTCTGTGTCTCATCCCATGTGAGATCATTCCGCAATCTATCCCATGTGGGCATGTTCTCCCTACCAATGATATTCTTCACAAACACGGTCCACTGCTGAGTCACACCATTTACTGTTGTACACACCATCTTAGAACTACTTATCACCTCACCTACAGCTGGAAGCTCATCTCTTACCTGTGTGATCTTGGTAAGATATGAGGCCATGATTTCCCCTCTACCCATGTGCACACTCTTCAACTTCTCTCTCAATACCATCTTCCTGTTTTCATTAGAACTCTGATAAATATTTGTCAAAGTTGTCCACATATGAAATGCATGATCTTTTGTTGAAATGTGAGGGATCACATGATCCCTCACAACATCAAGAATGACTCTTCTTTCCCTCACATCCCTCTCTATAAAAGATGACTTATATGTTTCATCAGCAAGTACTACTACAAGATTTGTTGTTGTACTATGAACTATATCCCATAGTTCATTCTCTTCAAGAATCAAACTAATTCTAGCCTTCCATGGGTTAAAATTTGTAGCCCCCTCTAATCTATCTTCCACTCTAAGACCAAAAACCATGACTGCAACTTGTAACTTCAAGCAAGATCTTCAAGACTTCTTTTCTCCAAACCCCAGTTTTTGGAATGTTTAAAATTCTGAAACTTTAATGTTTCTTTGATACGATGAAAGTTTTGAAAGAAACTCCAACCCGATTTCAAGCCTTTTGTCTTCTCTACATTGTTTAATGTTGTTATCACCAAACTTGTAGTTGCCTCGATGAGGTGGATCCAGGATGGATGGTAGAGGAATGGGCAACTAAAGAGGTGGAACCAAGATAGCCTCGACTCCCAAATGGATGGTTGTCACATCAATCGAGGCAATATTCACTTGATGTTATCTTAGCCCAAGAGAACAATGGGGATGACTAAGATCTACTCTCGACAGGAGAGATCAGAGCTAAACACCAGATAAAATCAAATGGAGTTGAAGTACGTAAGGTGTAAGGTGGAGGGAACCCTAAATCTATGGATGATGTCACTAGGTGAACTAGGGCTTGGATCGGGGTTTATGAGATGTGAGATTTGATCCAAGTTCAAGACACAAGTGATCTATAAGCCCAATACTAGATCCAAGATCAAGGTACTAGCAAAAGATGAAGATATCTATTGCCTTGGGAATCATGACCAATGCAAGGAGGGAAAAAGCAGGATTGGGGCTATCTAGTACCACAGGATAGACTCGAAAGAAGGTATGACAGTGTCAAAGCACCCGAGCCATAAGGAAAAGGTCAAGTCACAAGAGAAAGAGGCAAAAAGAAGGGTAGTGCTAGGGTTTGGAGAAAAATGCCTTGGGATTTGGGCCCAATGGAGTCACTTTTATCCCAACGTTGAAGAAGACCCACTTTGGGTTTGACTCGATCTACAAAACCTAGAAATGGTTTGCCCCGAGATCAAGCGATTTGATCCATAATATTTTTTTATTTTTAATATTTAGGATTTTAAGATGAAAAATAAAGATGCCAATGGATTGAGATCTAGAAAAGCAACACTAACCTGTAGATCTGGGCCTAGATAGTCTTATAGATGCCTTGATGATGATGATCTATGCCTTCCCGATCAATTTGAGAATATTTGAAGGAGCTTCTATGTAAAACGATTTGCCCAAGGAAGCCACTACGTCCTCTCTCCTACACATCAAACACCAACCATATCAGATTTGCTGCGTTATGAGAAAATATCAAATGCTACAGAAAAATAGCAAGATGAAATCATAGATTGCATTGACACTATTGAAAACCCCCTGATACAAAACACATCCAAGCCAAGCGAGTTGAGGAACCCCTGCAAAAACGCCCAAGTTGAAGTCGCCTTCCTGTAGACAAGACAATGTTTCCAAAAAAATATAAATCTCACAAAAAATTCTCAAATGGTAGGAAGCAATAGATTTTCCAATCACCATCGAAGAACACCAAATGCAAAGGAGATCCAAGAATTTCCACAAGAATAGTTTTTCTATTATCCATATCCAAGAGAAAATGACCCTTTACAAATGAGAAGCCCTTTCCTGTAAATAGAAATGAGAGAACCAAAATCATAACCACTTTTCAAATGGGTGGCTAAGATTAAAAGATAAAAATGTTCTAATCAACGGTTGAGATGAACTCAACATAGAGTACATGGATCAATACAATAATATTTTCTAAAAATGGACCAAATCACCCTAGGAGAGGAGATCCCACTCAATAAAAGATAAATAAATCTCATGGTGGGTCCAGGGAGTGTTAACTAACCCTCCTAGTGTGTCCCCATGGCAGAATAAAAATAATATAATTTTTTAAGTGTAAAATAGTGCCTTTATGAGGAAATCGTAAGCCTCCAAAAGCTCCAGAGAGTAATAAGATATGTTGGATAGATGGATGTGGGTCCATTCAAGTATTGCAACTACTGGAGAAGGAGTGGAAGGCATCACACTCATCATCAAAACTCATCCCATGCCATTTCCTTGCCTTAGTATCCCAAATCGAATTCTTCAATAGCCATTTTAATTATTTTGTATCTGCCTCGAGAAACGTGATATGCCCAAAACTGCCTCCTAGGGTTCCTGCGTTATCCAACTGAGCCCACCGAGCTCTCTGGGAGGGGGGTAATATGGTAAAATCAAGTGGATGGACCACCCCCTCCTCATAAAACTCCCTAGGAGAATGAAATAAATCATCTCTCTTCTCAGACAGGCCCTCCAGCAAGGTAAAAATGCACTAGGATGGTACACTGAGCCAGATCATCCCTGTAACTGCTCAAAACTGAAAACAAGTTGTCTCGTTGGAATCAAGGAGTCCAAATCCATCTAAGGTGTATACTCATACACCCTACATATCTTTGCATGATCAAGAATAATATCCAATATGCCTAGACATATAAAAATAATGATCTGTAAATGGTCAATATATAACCCAGGCTAACATCCATCTGCTACAAGTGTTTAAAGGTTAAGACATGCTCTACAAATCATTCAAATAATAATTATAATAAGTATTAATCATTTCACTGGCGATATATCAACCAAATACAAAGGATTTCATTTATTAATTCTAACTCAGACCAGAATTTCAAGACCATACTCACTTCATAGTTGTAATCAATTTGCTAGTGAAGGGTGAAGGCTAAAATTCAAAAGGCTAGGCTGAAAGGTGACTACTAACTCAACATTGTGACACTTTGGATATGGAAAGGGGATACTCACTCTAGCATAGGTCGGACAAGCAACAACACAGGGGATGCAGTGTCTCACAAATGGATAAGTTACGTTTAGAGGTGATTATTCACCTTGACAAATGCTCACAATCCAAATCAATACAAGTGAGGCCAACAATATTTGGATATAACCTTTAATAACCATTGCTTTTTGGGCCTTTGATTTTCCATAGCCTTGGTCCATGTATTTATTACACGGATTTTTATTATCGAGGCTTCATGCATTCATGTATTTTTAAAAACACTACTTTTCATGAATGTTTTAAGATATTCATTTCAATGTACTTCAAAGCCAATTTCATTAGGCTTACCTTTCATTCATGTATGTTTAAAAACACTACTTTTCATGAATGGATTTTTTCAAAAGATATTCATTCATTTCCAAAAATGTTGTATTGATGGCAGCACTACTTGTTTCAGGTTTAGCCAACACAACCTAGAAAACCTAGAGCCGAGACACAAATAAACAAAGAAGCTTGTCCAACCAAAAGGCTCTAGTGGGGAAAGGTCCTCCATGCCACAAGTCAAGTAGTAAGTCGGGTTGGAAACACAACTAGAAGGTAATGGATGAGTGGAGATAGTGAATAATGAAACCAACACTAGCAAGCCAAAGTATGGTGGGAATGACTACCTCTATTCTTCCTAAGGAGGGTATAACCAATGAGTATGGGTTAAGAACTTCCAGGTCTAAGTAGGGACATACATACATAATATCAATACATCCAAGTCCACATATTTATATGACCACCATATCATGACACTAAATGCTAATACATGTCACAAAAATGAGTATAAGAGCAATGATAACCATAACACAAGATAATATAAGTCGAGTCATAAACATGTAAATAATCCATCTAAACCAACATCTGTCCAATGAGAAAACACTGATGCAACTCTGGGCACTACTAACTGCTCTACAACTGGATAAATGACTACATCAGTCCTCAAATCTGAGTGTCCTAAGACTCAATCATGGCTTGGGAGAGTACAATAGTCCATCATCAAATAATGATCCATCATAGATGCTCATCTCAACATCTCATATTTAAGGGAACTAGCTGAAAAGTGTACTGGAATCTGAAAAATAGAATATGGTAGCCCGACTATTATATATGTGATAACAAATACCCAACCCTTCAATACATAAATTTTTAACAAAATTTAACTTGACTGATTTTTTTTCTATTGGGAGATTAAAAACTCAAAAAATTTCAGACAATCAAACACATGAAATTTTAACACGCTTGTTTTTAACCAATGTTCCAGGATAAAAACCCCCAAGGGAAAACCTGTTTTCAGAGTGTGAGATTTTATTATTTTTTAGACCAATTTTACAAACCTAGAACAACAGTACTTATCTCATTCCTTCCTTGAAAATCATGCCAAAAACACTCTGACAGAACAGTACGGCTTGCTCATAAATTCAGCCCTTGAAATCTGTGCCACACGTGTGAAACTGTACGAAAAAAGTACATTCTGACAGTGTACGACCTAGAGCAATAAATAACATTGAAATTCATGACATTACGGACTCTAACAACAGTAACTAATGTTGTACGGATTTTGACAGCAGCAATAAATGGTGTATAGTTTCTCCTCGAAAATTGTGCCACATGTATGGTCTAGTACAATACGGTCTCTATAAAGTACACCTCGATTTTTGTGCCAATTAATGCTTCATCCTTCCTCGATTTTTGTGCAACCTCTGTCTGGAAACCCAAAATTTATTGGGAAATGTGCTCACTTCAAATCTTGGAATTTTCTCTCTCCTGGTTCAAATTCTCTTCAAACTCTCACTTTCTCTGTTTCTCTTCCTCTCTCCAAAAATCTCTTTTATAAATGATCACAATCAATGAGCTTTTGCCTTGTCCTAGTCCTTTTTGTTCATGGCAACTTCCCTGTCAATCTAACGGTCAAGATTAGATTATATGAAGGGTTCACATTAAATGTTCCATTAAATAATAATTAAATGACATTTAGTGCAACTCATGTCATTTAATAAAGTTGAGCAACCCCATTCTATTTAATCACTCACTTAACTTTATTTAAATGTGAACTTAGGAAAATATCATTACTTAGCCTTTTAATAAAGTCACTTTAAAATTATAAAGTGCTTCTTACTTTATTAAATGCACAAGACTAGGAGTCAAAACATTTAAGTGCCCTTGTCCACCCCAAGGCAAATCTAGGCGGACAAACACTTCTTAGATAACATTTCAACTCTCTTTCTTACCGAGGAAAGTGTTTTTCACCACTCCCAAATTAGCTCGAAATTATGCATGCTTCCCTCTACCCAAAGCCTTCGTGGGAATGTCATCCACCTCATCATCTGTCGGAACATACTGCAATCGAACAACCCCTCTATGAACATAGTCCCTGATAAAGTGATATCTGATTTCAATGTGCTTCGACCTGTCAGGAAATCTTGGATTCTCAGAGAGCTTGGTGCAACTCTGATTATCGCACTGTATAACTGTAGCACTTAGCTCCATATTAAACAAATCATACCATCAACTTGCGAAGCCACAAGGCCTCACAACTGGCCTGACTGGATGCCATATACTCAACTTCAACAAAAATCATTACCATGGACTTTTGCTTCCTGTTGAACCACAACACAACTTCTGAACCCAAGCTGAAGCAACAACCAGAAGTGCTCTTTCGGTCCGAAACACTACCTGCCCAATCTGAATCTATATAGCCAACCAATCCCACTCCACCAGATCTCCTACAATCCAATCCATAATCAGCTGTACCTATAAGATATCTCAAAATGTGTTTTGCAGCAGTCCAATGCATTATTTTGGGCTCCACCATGAACTGACTTAGAGTGTTCATTGCAAAACTCATATCTAGTATGGTGTTGACCAAATACATCAACGAACCAATCAACTAACGATACAAATTAGGGTCCACCAAATCTCCCTCTGTAGCATGAATATTCGTCTAGTTGGTGATCATGGGTGTCAACATAGGTCTGCAATTAGTCATCTGAAATCTGTTCTGAACATCTGTAGCATATTTTACTTTCCCCAGGAAAGCATGTCCATCCTCCTGCCAAACCTCCATCCCCAAATAATAATGAATTAATCCAAGGTTTGTCATCTCGAACTTTGAAGCAAGATCCTTCTTGCATGCATCAATCAGGTGCTCTCCCCCAGTAATGAACAAGTCATCAACATACAACAGAAGAATAAGTGGAACACCACCAACCACAATGTAGTACAGGTTGGGATCCGCTTCACTCTTCTGAAACCCAATCGAAAGCAAGTACAAGGATACAAGTAGCAATCAATCCTGGAATACCAAGCCTGAGGGGCTTGCTTCAGAACATACAAGGCCTTTTTCAACCTGTAACCATGAGAATCTCTCTCACATACCTCAAAAACCTGTGGCTTCTCCAGATACACCTCCCCCTGTAGAAAACCGTTGAGAAAAGTGATTTTCACATCCATTTGATGGATCTTTCAACCCATTTTTGCCACGACGGAAATCACTACCCTAATCGAAAAAAATCTGGCCACTAGTGCAAATGTCTCATCATAGTCAACTCCCTTGACCTGTGAGAAATCACGTTGTTGTCCGCCGATTGCACACTAGCAGCAAAAATCTTCCGAAAGCTATCTCCTCACTTAGGAAAGTGGGAGAGGTGTGACCTTGGGGGCAAGCACAGAGCTAGGTACTGTCACCTACTCCTAGCTCATCTGTTTAGGCTAACTCCTAATGAAGCCAAGGGGGATAGTCCCTACAAAAGAGTTTTCTACGGCTCTTAAGTTGTTAAAGTGTTTTTTGAAGGTTGCGGATGGTTGTTTTTTAGGAATTATGATTAGAAGGTGTTTTACTTATTATGAATGTGACACAAGATCGAAAAAGGCAATCCATGTTGCAATGAGAAATTAAAAGATAAATTTAAATTCTAGACATTAATTATGCATTCAGTGATAGCAATTATATTAAGCCATAGACAATTGATCATATAATTATGCAAAACAAAACAAGGACCAGTGCCTTATGGAGTCGATGAAACTGAAATGCGCTGAAGAAATAAACACAAGTCTGGAATTTAAACCAATGAATGTTAGCTTGTGCGAGTGTTCTTGGTAAGTTTTAAGGATTTTAATGGTGTTCTTGCTTAAGGTGTCTGGAAATTCTAACTGGAAATACCTTTAGTGGCTATGTTCGAAGACATGACAGACCTGTCTGGAATCACAAGCTAAGTGTTCAATAATTTAACCAGTGAGTGTCCAGATTAGGTTGCCCGACGCCCACACTTGGAATTTTCCCACTACCTAAGTATTTTATCGAGACAACGCCGGTGCGTTGGTTATGGGGTAAAAGTTTTAATTATGTTGCTATTGCGGTCTTAGCAAGTCCATTCACCGTTCTGAGTATGAGCCCAACTCGAAAGTCGGCAGAGCATACTAGGTGAAGGATTTCAACAAAGTAAGTTAATTAGAGGGAGTGTGAGTTGAAAGATTTATTAAGTCAATTAATTAAACTCTCCGACAGAGAGCGCTCTTGACCTTGTCTTATGACAAAGGTTCAAGAATCTTATCTGATCTAAATGCCTAATGCAAGGATGTGCAAAACTAATGATGCTCTCCGATAGAGAGTGCTCTTGACTTGTGTTTCTGCAAGTTCAAAAGTCTTACTTATTGATTAACTTGATTACACAATATGATGCATAAAAGTAAACTTAAAATGGTTAATTAAACTCTCTGACAGAGAGCAGTCTTGATCCACCTTATGGTGAGATTCAAGAGATTTCTACTTTAAAAAAGTTGATTTACTTATTGAGAGATACAAACTTAAGATATGAAGCAACCAACTTGATTGATGAATCAAAACTGGCTAATCTAACAATTAGTATTCTAAGAGAAATGATGCCACATTCAATTGGAATGATCAAACAATACTTTTTTACTCATTTTTTATGAACAACAAATTAATCAAATATGCACTACTTGACTAAGATTTGATGATTGCACTACACTATTCTACCATAGCAACAAAAATTGAAAGCATGAAAGTGAAACGATACAGGCTTCCCCCAAATGGGGGAAGAAGGGTGTGGGAGCCGTAATCCCACTCGCTTTTTATTAATTTACAATTTTCTGATGATTTGTTCTTTGCCTTTTCTTGGAAGAACAGGGAAAGAAAGGGATGGAAGAAGAAGGGAAATTTTCTTTTTGTTCTTTTTGCACTTCGTGCTTTCTCTCTTGCTTGCTTTTAGCCTTTGGGTTTTTCTTGATTCCTCCTGCAAATAAGAGCTTAAAACAGTTTAAACGTTATGCATTAGTTAAGACTTTAAAGACAAACTACAAACTATATTCTCAAAAAAGAGGACAAAAACCAGCAATGAAAAAAGAGGAGAAAGAGGGGAGAAAAACCAAGGAAAAGGAGAGATAAAAGGTGAGAAAGAGGGCTGTCCTAAAGGTGAGAAAGAGGGTTGTTCAAAAGCAAAAATAGGGCTAAAAAACAGTAAAAAAGAGGGCGGTGAACAGTTAAAAGAGGGCTGTCCAAAAAGTGGAAAGATAGGGCCAAAAACTAGGGCAAAAAGGGGCCAAAAACTAGGGCAAAAGAGGGTTGTCCAAAGTGAAGAAAAGGGGCTGCAAACTAAAGTGAAAAGAGGGCAGCGAGAAAGAAGAAGTAAAGGCAAGCCAAACAAGGCAAAGGGAAGGAAGCCTAAGGGTTAAAAAAAGTGAACTAGGGCTTCCTAAGTGAGCGGTAACCAAACGAAAAATAACTTATGAAAATTTTATGAGATGGAACTTAAAGTAAACAAAGACTCTTGAAGCCTTCTTCTTGGAAGAATCCAAGTTATTGTAAATCCTGCAGAGAAACCAGTGTTAAAAGAAAAACTTGTGATCTTGAAGATGAGCTAGATGCAACCGAGCTCACGCCCTTCTCCAAGATAGTAGATCCTGTCCAAGATCAAAACACTTCACAAAACCCAATGAGATCAATCAACTAGCATGCTAATAAATATAAAGACTCATCGACATTAATATAACTGAATATGTCTTGCTCATGAAATCTTTTATAAAATAGCACAATCAACCAACTTAACAACTGTAAATGGAAGATTTTACGTTCTAAACAGTAGACTTCTAAAACTAATTGATTATATCATATATGAGTATTGCAAATAAAATAGATAGACAGGAATCACCTCACAAATTCATTCACCACAAGTGTTGTTGCCACCTTTCACGCACCTAGGTCACGTGGCAGAAATCTTCAAGCCACTCGGTGTGTCCTTGGGGGAAAGTCTCGAGTCAAGGCTGTCACCTTGTTCTTGACTCCTCCGTTTAGGCTCAACTCCTAACGAAGCCAAGGGGGGTAGACCCTATTAAGTTACTAAGGCAAAATTATTTAGTATGGTGATGTTAAACTGAATGAGTTACTTAAGAGTTTGAAATTTAACCATAAACAACCATAGATGACAAGATACAAAAAGAGCGCACGAAAGCACAATGCTGAGACACAATATATATATAGAGAGAGATATATAACAAGAAAATAACCAGTGCCTTAAAATGGAGTCAAAAGAAAATCAATGTACTTGCATGTGCTTGGAGTGAATGTTTTGCAATTGTCTCTTGATACGTTTTAAGTTAATGTGAAATATGAGTTGATTAAAATTAGGCGAAGGGGTGGACTCCAGATATACTCGAGAGTACTTGGAGTATGTCCAAAACTTAAACCTTTATGGCTACCCGCAAGGAATATGTGGGTTGAATGGAGTCTCTGGGGCTATTGTTCATAACGCACCCGTTAGGGTGTGACAGAGATCGGCGCCCTGAGGTCGCTTTTTAGAAGTTCCCGCTTCCTTGCAGGTAGCCGTGAAGGTTTAAGTTTTGGACATACTCCAAGTACTCTCGAGTATATTTGGAGTCCACCCCTTCGCCTAATTTTAATCAACTCATATTTCACATTAACTTAAAACGTATCAAGAGGCAATTGCAAAACATTCACTCCAAGCACATGCAAGTACATTGATTTTCTTTTGACTCCATTTTAAGGCACTGGTTATTTTCTTGCTATATATATATATTGTGTCTCAGCATTGTGCTTCCGTGCGCTCTTTTTGTATCTTGTCATCTATGGTTGTTTATGGTTAAATTTCAAACTCCTAAGGACGATTTCCCTAAAGCTAGATCTAGAATGCTTATGAAACCTTTTAAGAACAAGATCTAGATTATGGGCTTTGAGAAGATAGATCTATGTTAAATTTACTTTAAGATCATAGATCTAAACAATATCAAAGCTGTGAAAAAATTAACCAGGTAAAGAATTGATTTTGAAGGAGGAAGAGGAGGAGAGAAATGCTGGTAGCCTTGAAGATCCACCGTGGAGCTTTCAGGTGGAATGTCGAGGGACTATGCCTTTGGAAGGTTTTGGAGAGAGTGAAAAAACAAACTACATCAACATCCTCTCTAATCTAGGAACCTGCAGCTTAGCTGAAATAAAAAAACTTGCCGAAATACTTGTGAGATCCGATTAGTACATACACCGAGATTCAGAATAACATGCATATAAACTTATAAAACATGCTGAATCTAAATCTCTAAACATGCATCAAAGGAAAGAGATGGCCAATAAACTTATTGAAAAGCACCTTTCCTATCAAGATTATAATAAGCTTATTATCAATCTTAGCAATGAATCCACAAGCAATCAGCAAATTATGAACATAGATACAGGTTACCTCAGTAAAAAATGGCAATGATCATCCACACATACAATGGCATAACACCGTCTTGCCTCCAAAGCTTCTCTGTATTTCAAATGAACAATAACAACAGTACAATAGCAGCAACACCTCAATCCAAGTTCTAACTAGCTTGGAAGAGGCAGCCTGTGCTTTACTTAAACAAAAAACAGGAGATCTAGCCCAGGGGGGTGCAAATCCCAAGGAGACAAATCATTGTAGCTGAAGAAGAGTCCATCAATGCCTGATCTGTGTCTAAGTGAGCCAGATCTGAGTCTTACTGAGTGCAACTGTCAATCGGAGAGCTGATCTGACTGACACCTCAACCTGTTGACTGAAGCATCCACCAAAACTCATCCAGATGAGCCAAAACGTGTGGAGGAGAGAGGGAGGGTGAAATTCCCCATAAATGATGCTGAAGATCAACTCTGGATCTGATTTGATCACCTCCTTCAGTCAAGGATTTGTCAGATCTAGTCAATTTGGTTCAGATCTGACTGATTTCAATCAAATTGGCTGAGAATCCACTGATCTATGATTCTGGATTTGCTCCATTATCCATCAATTTATTAATTAAAATAATCAATAATTGATTTTTGGGGCTTTCTGACCTGAGTGATGGAAAATCACTCAAAACTAGGAAATAGTGGGTCCATGGGTTTACATGGTGCTCTTAGCTTGAAAATGAGCGCCTACATGACTAAAACTGATTATTTGGCCCACCCTTATTACAAAATCAATTTTTCCAATTAAACTATTAAAAAATAGCCTTAAGTTTTGGAAAAATTAAATTTTAATAAAAAACACTGAAAAAATTTTAAAAAATGAAAAAATTTAAAAAGCTAGAGGGACTTAGACATGTTCATATGACTCGACCATGATGCCTAGCATGTTTATACTGTTAGAATATAATCCGTCGGGATTATATATTGTAAATAAATAAATAAATCTGAATAGTAGGAAGCCGAAAAGGCTGGATGGAAGGTGAAACACAACCGTCACATGAATGTATAAATGAATGCATTAGCATTGGAATAATATTGAATCGGGAGTTATTACCTATCAGTGGTATCATAGCGCTGCCATAACTCCTGCCTGTTGCCAATCTGCTCATTCATCTGCCCTTTCCTCAGTCTGCAGATTGCATGCATTGGTGCATGCGCTGGCTGCTCTAACGCTCCGCTCAGCCCCATCCATCCTCTGCGTGATGTGATAATCCCTGTGATAGTCCCAGCCATAACTCTTGCATGCTCAGCCATGGCATTTTGCCATCTTGTTCGCCATCTTGTTGAGTTTTGTTTGTGAAGGAATATAGAAACCCTAAGAGACGTGACCTTCTGTTGAGTTTTTTGTGAA
This sequence comes from Pseudotsuga menziesii, assembly GCA_001517045.1. Taxonomy (NCBI): domain Eukaryota; kingdom Viridiplantae; phylum Streptophyta; class Pinopsida; order Pinales; family Pinaceae; genus Pseudotsuga; species Pseudotsuga menziesii. The sequence goes on from LPNX011063090.1 coordinate 166,533, forward strand.
GGAATAAATACCTAACCCTAAGCCTGAATCTGTGTATTAGAGTTGCATATTAGAACTGTATATATGCTACGTATGAGCCTGAATCCCGTGAGCGTGTTGTATGAATATTTTTCTACGTGAGTTTTGGAGCTAAGTATATATTATGCTGCGTGAGTTTTGGATTTATATTGGAGCTGATATCGTTCCAGAATTGTCACGATTTGAACCGCCGCGAGTTGACAGTTATAACCCTTGTAGAACGCAGCCAAGACAACTACGTTGTACCAGCAGATGAGACAGAAACTCTTTCATAAGTGCTGCGACCTGTGATTGCAGTGAGACTGCGTTGAGAAAGAATACCAGCGTTGGAGGAGTCGTGGGGGCTGCCTGCGTGAAGAATGTTCTCTGCAAGAACATGGAAGTAAAGATGTAAGGAGTATCTGCGTGGAGACTGCTCTCTTCAAGAGCCTGCGAGTTTTCTGAAGATTCACGCCTTTCTAAAACTGAGTGAAGGTAAAAAAAGGTTGCATATTTTTTGTGTTGTCTCTGACCGTTGGAGACTGCATAAAACCTAAATTTACCCTAGATTCTGCGTGAAGTTTGAAGTGAAATATTTCCATATTTATGAATGGTGTGCTGCGTGTAGTATGAGCCTGCGTGTAGTATGAGCCTGTGTTAATAAATTTTAAGGTGGAGGTTCTATTGATGCCAAAGATTGTATACATCAGATTTCCCAGATTGTTATGTGGTATACAGCTCTGAGTGCAGGAAAGTGGTATACAACATTGATTTCCCCTCATCTATTTTCAATTCTTATCAGGAATTTTGTGTGAGAGACAATCTCAGATATAAATCTTCAATTGAAGACTGACTGATAGATTGAAGAATATATATATATATATGCTGACTGATATATTGAAGACTCTTGCTCTATTGTGACTGATATATCATACTGATATATGCGTTGAAGGCTGTAAGAAGTATTTTAATATTGCTGTTGTATGAGCCTGAGATTGTTGAGTATATATACTGCGTGGAGTCTGGAAACTTTTTTATGTTGCTGGTGTATACATGCTGCTATCTACTTCCTGAAATGCTGCTGAACCTGTGGAGCTTCCTACGTATCAAGCGAGCCTGTGTTGCTATAGCCTGTTGAAGACCTACTTGAAGACCGATCTCAATATTCAAAAATTCTGATACTGAGACTGATATATTGCTAGTGACTGATATATTTTGTATTGAAGAAGCCTGTGTATGCTATAAACTTGCATTGTATTCACCTTGGCAGAGACTGTAGACCTGCAAGGTTATTGTTTTTCTATTTCTCTTTGTAAATTACACTAACAGTTGTAAAAATGCAATCTATAGCATCTATAGTTGGTCCCACCCTCAGTGGCAAAGACACTTATCCAGAATGGTGGAGGAAGGTCAAATCTGCCTTCATCTACAATGACCTTTGGGACGGCATTTGCGAAGGCAGCACAATAGAGACAGCAGCTGGAAAGACCATAACCAGAGACCCTGAACCTCCAGAATCCGAGAAAGAGAAGGCCATTTGGAGAACAAAAGACAAGAAAGCTTTAGCAGTAATCACTGCCACAGTCAGTGAAGAGGTGAGCCAGCAGATATTGCCTGCAAAATCTTGTTTTGAAGCACCAAAAACATTAAAAGAACTGTATGATTCACACTCTGAAATGGAAGTTATTCAACTAATGTTAAAATTATTCAGTCTTGAAGCAAAAGACAATGATCCTATGTTAGTTGCCTCTGAAATCAAAGCTATCATGCACAAGATTCAAGCCTCTGGTATGAAACCAGACCTTCCTCTTGCAGCATTTGTAAAATCTTTGTATCCTACTCACTCCAACTATCTTGAGTCATTGCAAGCTAGTGACAAGTTCAAATCACTAACATTTGACACCCTGGTAGAAAAGATAGCTGACAGAGAGAAAGCCTTTGGTAAGAAGACAACCGAGCATACTGGAGAATCACTTTACTTTGCTCAAAAAGCAAAGAACCACACCAAAGACCAATCCAAAGATCATCCCAAAGGAGAAAGCAGCAAGAGAGGCAGAGGAAGAAGAAACTTCAGAGGCAGAGGGGGCAGAAACAACTTCAGGAAAAGATCAGATTTGCAGTGCAAGCGTTGTGGAAATACTGGTCACACATCAGATCAGTGTTGGGCTTCATGGGACTCCATCAAAGACAAGCATAACCAAAAGAAAGATAATAATAAAAATCAAGATGCTTGTAAATCTTCTGATTCTGCTCATTGTATTGTTGCACATTGTAATCTTGGAATTAATGAAATGACTTCTCTTTCATCTTACAAAGATTGTTGGCTGCTTGAT
>LPNX011063105.1:11384-37874 GCA_001517045.1 Pseudotsuga menziesii
ACCATTACACCCTGTAGTTACAGTCGGGCCTTTCTGCAAATGGGAAATCGACTTCATGACAATCAACCCTATCTCGGCCAATGGTCATAAATACATCATTATGGCAGTCGATTACTTCACTAGGTGGGTCGAGTCCATGCCCACATTTGATTGCAAAAGTAAAACAGCAGCACGCTTCTTCTTCAACCATGTTATTTCAGGATTTGGTGTTCCTAAACAATTGGTCTCAGACGATGGATCACACTTTCAAGACATTGTTTGGGCTGAGCTATCAACCATGTTGAAATTTGAACACAAGTACTCATCTTCCTACTACCTCCAGGGCAACAGCCAAGTTGAAGCAGTCAACAAAATCATCAAAACAATGCTCCAAAGGATGGTGGGAAACCATAAAACCAACTGGCATCACATGCTATTCTCCACCCTATGGGCTTATCGCACATCCACAAAAACCGCAACCAGTTTCACTCCTTTCCGCCTAGTACATGGCGTTGAATCATTACTCCCTATAGAGTGCCAAATCCCATCCCTCCGCCTCACGGTAGAAATCCTCCCTGATACTTCACCTTTAGAAGAACAACTCCTCTAACTCGAGCAAACCATAGAAGACCGTCGAGCTTCCCTCCAAGCCATCGAAGCAGCGAAAACACGGTCAAAGGCCCACTATGACTCCCATGTCCACCCTCGCACCTTCAGCGAAGGCGATATGGTTCTAGTCTACAACCAACCCAATGACAAGTTGGGCAAAGGCAAGTTTGAGTCAATGTGGTATGGCCCATACGTCATCCACCGTTGCCTCGAAAAAGGGGAATACACCCTTATTGCCTCTGATGGACAACTCTTAGAGAATCCCCGCAATGGGCTCTACCTCAAAAGATTCTACGCTTAACATCACCAACGAGTTGCATGATTTTCCTTTTTTGTTTTTCAACGTTGTTTCACCTAAAGTCAGGGGCAGCACCATTAGCTGCTAATCCAGAGTCACCCAGATCTTGTTCGAGACACTTCTCACACCTGCGGACTCAAATTTCCGCCCTCTATCTCCTTATGAGACCATCGTCTCATGTTTAACAAACAAATTTCAGGACCTCTTCCTGAAAGTTACCTCGATTTACAAGCCACATTATGGTGATACAAGTGTCTTCGGACCTATACTTGCATCACACTTACCTACTGCTACTCGTGCGGGTTCTTGGGCCACCGCACATAAGGAACATCATTTTTATTTTTTAAACCTATAAGCTATCTACTCCATCCACCGCACCTTATGCGGATCTCCGGACCACCGTCTGAAAGACGGATAATTTCTTTTGCATGTATTTGGCAAATAACTGCCTCTGGACTTGCACTCACATCACATGTAGTCAAGTCCATCTTCCACAATTCACACACGACTCTCTTGACCTCTGTCCGAGAGCCACCTCGGTTTGCATGCCTCGGCCGCACCGACTCGCATGCCCCTGCCGCGATCTATCCCATGCATGTATTGGTATGTTTAAGAGCCACCTGCTCCATCCATACTGCGTGGATGTCCTTTGGACCATTGTCCACCATCCTGACATGGGGCATCGCCTGTGCCACCGCAATCAATTGACCATACTAGAGTTTCTTTTAAGCCCTTTTCTGAGTCCTAAAAGAATGAAAAGATTGCCGAGCGCAGCTACTTCCTTTCCCGCTTGTTAAAGTATAGGAAAGGGAATGTACATCATCTCGTTTATCTCCTTTTATGGACTATGTAGACCATTAAATGAAAAGGACCACCTTGGCACATTCAAGCCAAGACCATTCCCCTCTGCATACTTTTATGCTTTCTTGGGCAGAGGGGCCGAACTTTACGAAAAATCTCACCATGGGTTGTCGTACTCTCACCACTTTGGGTCGCCTTTGTTCAGAGTACTCTGCAATGTGTCTTCCTTGGATCCCATCAGTACCAAAAGTATCTACCTCCCCCAAGTATTTCCCAATTGCAGTGACATTCCTGGTATTACAGCTATGATCCCATTCCCATGAGTCAGTTTCATTTGCTTCCTAGTCCGCCATTCCGTCATACTCTGAACAAAGGAAGTTTGAGTCTACTACACTCCCTCTGCCCTTGTTCAATTCTTTCCCTCCCCCCCCCCCCCCCATTCAGTGGGTCAGTCCTCAAATTGCCTCACATATTTCGGTTATCTCCCTCACACTTCTGGTAAAGGAAACACCATTGCCTTGACCAAGGGCAGGTCTCCCTCTGTCGACGACAACACACGTATTCTAGAGGATAGACCCAGAGGTCCCTGTATCTTGGTTTCATTAACTTCATTGATGAGTTCCTTGGACCACTTGAAAGGAGTCCTTAGTGCCTCTTGGGATGGTTGTTTCTCACATGCTCGACTCCAACTACATCATCGCACCATTGAGATTCGTACAGGGTATTGGTCCGTGCATTATTTGGCCAAAGACCTTGGATGTCACCTGACTCTAGCACATTAATGAGTCTATTCAAGGGACCTAAATAGGTTCATGTCCCTTGTGATTTTTGGGTTGCGTTGGAGACAATGTTCAGAAGCCCCATCAGTGCTTCTATATAGATTTATGATTGATGCAGCATACTTGTACCATAGAGACTCTAACTTTCCATCAGTGAGTCCATACAACTATGTACCATTCTAGATATAGCAGGTTATCAGTCATGAAGATATAGCATTCCATGAGAATGCCATGGGTCCAGTATAACATTTCTTCAGAACAATATTGTATTCAGCCTCTCATTGAGGCAACCACTATGTATCATCAGTTGTACATGATCGGCTCTTGTATTATAGAGCATAGATCACATTATTCGTTTGACAATGTTACAAGCATGGGGATGCCCGCCTCGTCCATATACATGTCACACATTATTTGTATTTCACCCATTGATGGGAACCATATTAATACAAAAACCAAAAGCCACCATGCCCCATCCCGGGAAGCACCACCTCTCCGTAGAAAATCCTATGATGTCCGTCGGCCATACGATGAGCTCCTACCCTCACACATCAGGGGGCAATCTATTAACCCAAAAAATCCCTCATTCAGCTCTACATGGCCTACACCACCCAAGGACACCCATGCACGACCCTCATTTGACCCCATTTGACCCCCACACCCTCAAGAAGGCTTAACAACATGAAGAGGGGCTTAAAACCCCTAAAAAGAGCCTAAATAGCTCTCATAGGGGCTAAATCCTCCAAAAAGGGGCTGAAGCCCCTCAAAGGATCCTAAAACCCTAAAAAGAGCTAAAGATTGAGCGAAAGGGGCTAAAGCCCTGACCATGGGCTTAGAACCCTAAAAAAGATATAAATAGAGGGGTGGGGGTCACTCTCAAAACATTCCTCCCTTGCATACTATTATGCTGCCTGAGTGGATGCCTTGAGACCATTTTCCTCTCAAGCCATTCACACTCCCTCTCATCCATCCTCCCATTGAGCCATAGCTCCCCCCATTCTCAAGAGAGAGGTGCTTCTCCAAGCTAGGGCATGGTGGCCCATTTCCACCAAGAGGTATAAGCTTTGTTTAATGTCATTTTTATTCTAGTTTTTCTAACTTAGTTTGCTTGCAGGTTCATTTTATGTTCTAACAAGTTGTATGCAGGGTTCTGGAGTCTAACCTTGTGTGCAGGGTTTCCATTTCTTTCTTTTCGGTTCTCTTTGCTTCATTTCTATTTCGTTTTTCTTGCATTACCATCAGGAACAATACCCTTCCGTCCTATAGACGGAAGGTAGCCATTCCTGCCCTGTAGTAAGGGAGAAATCCATGCTACACCTTTAATTAACACATTTTGTTTCATCCAAAAAGGTTTTTGAATGCACAAGTTATAATTGTTTTATCGAACTGGTACAACATGTGTCAGAGTTACAGCCTAGTCTTGAGTTTCACTATTTGACACTCCCTTATTTGAAGTATCATTGAGGGACATTCATGTCAATATAAGTGCTGAAAATCCCACCCCCTAGTACATATCTTAAATTAGTTTGGGTTTTGTGTCATTTGAATTCATTTAGAAACAAGTAGTTTTTGTATTGCAAAAGCTAGTCTCTAGATTTTCAAATTGGTTCTTGGAAGGGGGAGTTAGTATATCCGATTTTCAGATTGGGAATACTACAAAATGCCACCCCAAGGAGTCACAAAATCCTCAAAAAATCCAAGAAGATATTCCTAGATCAAGAAATAATAGGTTTGAAACTCTTGCATCTTTAGAAGATTCAGAAACAAAAAATGTGGAGATTAACAAATTAACTGAAGATGTTGAAGTTGTATTATAGGAATATCTTGAAGCTAATATTGATCCATCTAAAATATTTATATAATCAAATGTTGTTAATATTTTAGAAGAGGTCATAGAGAAAGATCCACTCCAAACATTTTCCACAGTGGAAGAAGCTCCTTCAACATCTTCAAGTCCCCCTCTTTACGTTGGAGTATTGAAAAAACTTCCACATCCCTCTCCCCTTCTCACCAGGGGAAGGGAGTCAAATTTGGATTAGAGAGAAAGAGAATCATAATCAAATATATTTATTGTTGATTCATCCCCATCAAGAATCATGTACTTTTTGCATTCTTCTTTATAAGCAATTTGTAAGAATTTATACTTGTAGTCAAGGAACTAAAGGAAATATGAAACATAGGAGGAAGTGTTAACATATTCCCTCCCAAATATTTGATGGGAGGAGAAGAGCCTTGAAAGACCAAAAATATTGCCTAATTTTGTATGCTTATGTTATTTCGTTTGAATATGTAATTCCCCGACGATAAGCCCCATACATATGCGATTTCGTTAATTGTTATCATTGTGGTTCTAGGTGCTTGGACTATGGACTATGGACATTATTATTATTATTATTACTACTTTAATTAAATTATAGCGAAACATGGAAAACAAACGTGCTTGGGGGGTCTTGGATTCCACATGCGAGAGGGTTGGCGGGGGGTAGGAGTTGCTACTTTTTCGAACAGTACTCTATGCTTCCTAATTTTGATTAAGAGATCCTAGTACGCCTAATTTATGTTTTCCATGCACCCATGCAAGGCTTACTTGATGAGAATATCCCCTCTCCCAAGTTGTATTCAATTATTCATAGTAAATTTGGTGTGAATTCAAGTTATCTTCAATCAATTGTAGTGATTTGGTGCAATTTGAGTTGTCTTTAGTCAGTTAGAGGGATTTTGGGTCAAATTCGAGTTATCCTTAGTTAATCAAGGTTATTTTGGATGAATTTGAGTTGTCTTCGGGGAATGGGATTGATTTTAAGATATTTGGAGTCACTCTTGATGATTTTGAGTTGTCTCTAGTGCATGGGAGTGATTTATGGGTAAATTCAAGTCAATTTGGAAGTTTGAGTTAGTTTTGGTAAATATGAGTTATCCCCAGTGACTATGAGTGTTTTTCCAATGGATTTGAGTTTCTCTTTTGAGAAATTGAATAGATTTATCAGTGGACTAGAGAACCTCTCAATTATTTGGAGTTACTTCTATGTAGTATGGAGATAGTCTCTGAGAGGGAATTCAAATTGGTCTTGAGGCAATTCAAATTGTTCTTTATTAATTCATTCTTTCATTTGAGGATACTTTCCAGTTGTGGATGGATGCTCTCCTTGTAATTTGAATTCTAGTGGATGGATTAAGATGCTCTTTTGCAAATACTTGTCATACCTTTTGTTTTGCAGGGGAAATCGAAAATCCTATGAGAGTGAGTGGATACTAAAAAAGAGAAGTACCATAAGAACCCTTGTATGTATATGATCATATGATCATAGTCACGTGATCCCTCAGGGTGGATGGTGATGTGATCTCGAGGGACAAGTTCAGTGAAGGGAATCCCATTTCACCAGGGAGTGATGATATAGAGAATATAAGCGATGCGGGAATGTGTTGTGTCTTTTAGGTTGTGGCCCGAGTATTATCTTTAGATAATTCCTTAACATGTGGATCCATGACCTCAACACAGGGGTGACCTAATCAAGTAGTTTGTCTTGACTGTGTCTAATGTTGGGAGGAACGTTATCTTGTTGAGGCTAGTTGTATTATTAAAAAGATAAGTATTCTTTGACTATTGTTCACTATGCTATTATTGCATATGTGCCCGAAGCTAGTTGTATTATTAAAAAGATAAGTATTCTTTGACTACTATTTACTGTGTTATTATTACATATGTGTCCGTGAAGGATATAAGCTATCTCTGTTATTTATGCTGCAAATTCGATTCCATGTTCATGTTATATGGCTGATTTAATTTTGATAGATTGACAGGTCGTGGAGCAATTTTGTTATGTATTGTTGCAGCTATTAGAAGATAGTTTCTTTATGAATGATGGCAACTAAAATAAGGTCTAATTTTTGGGAATACCATATGGTCATATATGGATGTTCTAGATCAGATCTTATATGAGTTTAATGATTGAGAATTAATGTAGTAAATTTGATATATAGTAGTGGCATAATTTTGCTTTAATGAAGTGAAGTATGTCGATTTACTTGTTGTAACAGAAGATAGTTGTTTATGAATTATGACAGCTAGAAGAATTGGTTTTTAGGAATACCATATGGTTGTGTATGGTTGCTCTGGATAAGATTTGGTATGGGTTTGATGAATGAGAATTATTATTATAAATCTGATATATTGTAGAATCGTAATTCTGCTTTGATGAAGTGCCGTAAGGATGCTTTACTTGTTATATTAGAAGCTGAATTATATTAATATTATAAAGATGAAGTTGTTAATTTGGTTAAATGGAAATGGGAAACTGCCCATAGATGTGATGATGATATATATTTATATGTGAAAAGGTTTCAAGACCGGTTATATTCATGTGCCACCACATTGCATCACATGCACATTAGGGAATAATTTTGCATTGGAAGGGTCTTCTTCCTTTTAATGGCTGATTATTTTTATTTATTTGGATTGTTGGGGTGTTGTCCTATCCATAGAGAACATTATTCCTTTGTGCTTAACGTAGAATTGAACTGCGACCCACTTGAATGGGCCTCACCCTGTCGACATTATTTCAGTGTCTAACCTCGAAGGACCTAGAGAATTAAACCCTCGATCTCGACCATGTGTCATCTTGGTCTCGAAATATCCAACCAACTGAACTACCCCTTGAGGGTATTTATGTTCCATATATAACACCTTTAATTAAAAAATAAAATTAATGAAATTTAATCTTTTGTTTGTTTGTTTGTTAAGAAATGCCCGTCACTCGGGGCTAGTGCATTTTAACCATTGGCTGAGAGGCTGCAACCCAGGGGCATCCAAGTCGTCAAAATCACCCAAGGATCACACTCGGCCTATGCCACACCAACCCTTAACATGGCTGGATTTTTGGGTGTCTCCTCCCAACTAGCTCACCCCTAAGGGGTTTGAACTAGGGTTGCCTCGCTGATGATACCCACTCCTTAACTGAATGAGCTAGTGAGATTTGACAATGAAATTTAATCATTTAAAAATTTATTTATATTTCATATAAATCTTTTTGAAAATTTTCTTAGTAAAATTATAATACAAATTTTTTATGATAAAAAAGAAGTAAAAATTGATAATTTTAAAATTTATTTTTAATTTTCATAGTATTCAATTTAATAAATTGTATTTTAAAAACACTAAAAGCCTTTACAAAATTTTATAAAATAAAACAAAATTATTATAGAATGAAAACACTTTTTTTTTCAAATAAAAGTACAAACTTTTGATAATACCTTTATATTTCATATATAATCTTTTTGAAAAATTTCTTAATAAAAATATAATACTTTTTTAAGATAAAAAAAAATGAGTAATTTTAAAATTTATTTTTAATTTTTATAATATTCAATTTTATAAATTGTATTTTAAAAACACTAAAAATCTTCACAAAATTTATACATAAAACAAAATTATTATACAATGAAAATACTTAACTATTCTTTTCAACGAAAAGTATAATCTTTGATATTCAACATTTTGAGAATCAAGAGGACTTGCTTAGCCTCAGGAATGGACTTCGAGTCAACAAGATCCCCGTTGTTTTCATCGATGCGCTATTCATGACAAACTACTTAACTTACAAATAAAAGTTCTAATCCCATTTTTAAAGAAATTACAAGTGATAGTCTCCTATTTTTATAAAAATAAGTATTATAAGCAAAATAAATTCTAAATCCCATATGACCAATCAATTACAACTTATATTTTTTAATTTTTAATATTTATAGCTATTTGATTGAATCATAAACACCATGGGTAGAAAGGATCTACCATCTCTGTGAGAATATGAACATCGAGGATGAAAAACACTTCCTCTTAGAATGCCCTGCGTACACCCACATTAGATCTCAGTTTCATAATCTTTGTTGTAATTCTGACCTTCCTAGCCTTTTAACTTATCAAAATTATAGTGAGCTTGAGACGCTTCTCTCCAAGCTCTTTGAGCATAGAAATACAATTTTAAAACAAACTAAATAATGCATTTCTTTGGGTCCCATAGACCAAAGTTTGGTTTGAGTGGACGTTAACCATCATCATCATAATCATCATATTATAATCACTTATTTAAACAAGAGCAATGTCCCCAACATTTCCACCCAGCTTTGTGGCTAGCTATGAAGAGAAGTTTTTTGCAATGGAAATACTTGTTGAAGGAGTTGTTTTATTGCACTTGATATGAATCTAAATAATAATAGTTTAAAAGTTAAAATTGGACCATCAAAGTTTCATGAGATAACTTAGATCTCCTTGGAACCTAATTTTATTAATGTGATAAACAAACACGAGTTCTATATACATTTCACTTCAGTTGGCCTAAAATAAATAGAGTATTTTTAATAGCAGATTTAACTTCAATTTAAATAATCGTTTAACATCATATCTATGTTTGTGTTTTCTTAAAATGAATATAATATAATATATTTGTTTTTTTTGTTTTTTTATTGATATACGAATTAAATGGTTTTATTAACTACATTTTCTTAAAAGTTTGGAAAACTATTATTTATAATGATGCAAGTACATTCCACCCATTTTTTAAGAACTTTATGACGACTAGGTCTTCAATCTAAAATATAATTGCCCTTGGGGTTAATCAAATAATACTGTGCAGTATGTAGGTTGGAGAACTATTCTTTCACTAGCCAGAATGCAGACTTTTTTCACTCAATCTGGATTAGTAACTTCAACAACAAGAAATCACTGATGAGATATTTAATGAGTAGATCAAAGCTTTTTTTTAAAGTTAATGCTTACATATGGGTTTCTTGGCATCGATTGTCATGGGAAATGATGGTTGAGACATGTGGGTTTCCTGGTTGAGTGAATGGGCGTCCCCTTATGCTAGAATGCTAGGTATTCTCACTGCCAGATTGTTGGAATAAATGCATTGCACCAACGATTAGACATAAATTGGTCAAGGTAGAGAGAACCCATGTAATCTTGTGTTTAACTGTCTATTTTTAAACCTATGTTGCATATAATTGGTTTTATAGCATGGTTGTATAACATGAAAATAGTACAACCTACAATGCTTAAAGAAGTTTGAACATAAAGGATATAGCATTGAGTGTAGTGTGTGATTTTTCATTCACATGTGCAAAAAAAACCTACTAGAGGGTTGTGCGATCCCTAGTAGTAGTTCAAAGAAATGTGAATAAACTAAACCAAACTAAATGAGGTCAACTTTTTAACGTGCATGCAACATTGATTACAAAACCAATCATAAACAAATAAATGTAATATGTAAATAATAATGTTTTTTATTGTCACACAAATAATAAGAGAGTACAATAGAACCTTCATACTAGTTGAGGTGACCTTTGAGGCTAATCAAAGCGGGTGGGGGGGGGGGGTTATTCTAAGTCCCGTGTGCCCAAGTCTCTATCCAAATGATTAGATGGTTGATTTCACAATGGTGAAAGAAGGATAGAATGGTGGATCTCTCTCTCTTGCTTGCTGGTGGATGTATGATATACTATGGTGACCATGATGGTTGTGTTTATAGGAAATATGGTGGGAACACCTTAAATTTGGTTGCAATGTGAATACTCCCCATTTCATAGATGATTTAGTGGGGGGCTCAAGGTTTGGAAGACCAAATCAATGGCTATTTTCAACCTTAACAGTTAATTTTGTCCTCTTTCAACTTCTACTTCCTCTTGATAGGTGCATAGTCATAGCTTGCAACTAATTTTTGACTTTTTTAATTAGGTCGTGAATTTTGAGGGAAAAAGAATGACCTGGTTGTAAATTTAGAGGAATAAGGTGTGACTTATATGGTATGGTCATTTTTTCTTTCTTTTGGTTTCTAATCACTCTGTTGAGGTCATATGGATATGGATGAGATGAATATGAGGCTAACCCTACTAATGATGATGTATAATGGTGATGGAACTCATGATAAGGTAGGTGAGAAAAATTAGATTGTTAACACCTATCCCACTAGAAGCACAACCAAAGTTGCAAGGGAATTTTCCAAGGTTAAGAGTAATGTAAAAGCTATCGTTCATTACTATTGGCGCATGGATAAGAAGCAAGATGTGTGTGTGTGTAATGTGACATACATATGCTATATTAGTGGGAGTGATACCTTTTCAATACGATCATGATATTATAATTATTTGTACTTTGCTACAACAATTCATGCTTTATAGTAGAAAGCCATGTAATGGTTATTTGGTACACAATTGTAGGAAGCTGTAATACCCTGTGTGTTAAGCCCCAGGCATATGCAATTTGTAATTGTTTATTATTGTGGCACCGGGTGCCGTAATAAGGGTTTTAAGGACCTAGAGACATTATTATTATTTTGTAAATAATTAATTAATGAAAACAACTGGCACATCGAGGACCACTAAAAGAGTATGGGAGGCCTAGATCCACAATGTGAGGGGGAATGGTGACATTCCTAGCATTTTAGAACTTGTTTGATTGATATTGGTCCATATTTATACCTTAGTGGATTTATTAATTGATGATCACCCAAACATTGTACAAATGACCCAATTTTTGATTAATTTATCCTATGTTGGTATTATTGAGCGTAATTCATGATTTAGTGGGCCTCCTTAGTGTTTTGGTGGGTGCCACTTGTTCATTGAGCCCCTTTGGCAGTTTTGTAACTCATTTGTGGAGGTTACACTTGGTTTTGTAACTCTTTGTGTAAATCCTTATGTAACCCCCCTTTTCTATTTTGGGAAGATGCCTTGGCTTGTGTGACACCTCACCTCACTAATTTTGAGTTGGATGGAGTGGCTTGGAGTCATTCTCCTTGAAATTTTAATTGCTTGGTTTAGATTAGAGTTAAACTCTTATGGTTGAATTACCCCCCATGAATTGACTCAAGTTTGCTTACCATGGTTTGATTTTGATCCATTGAGTTAGAATTACCTTCTTTGGTCTATAAATACATGTTTAATATCCTTGGTTTGGGGGTTGTTTTTCATGGTTATTTTATATGGTTGTTGATTATGGTTGTTCATACCTTTTATGTTCCTTTTTTCCACTACTTGGCTTTGTCCTCGACCTGCACATAAATCCTTATGGTGAATGGCGATATCTTGATGGCCTAGCGGGTCTGGATTACCATTGCACCTGGTAGTGGGGTGGAAGAGGAAGTATGTGGTGAGAAATAGAGTTTTGGATTCTCAAGTTGATACTTGAGTTATTCTTTAGTGCACCTCTATTGTGGATCTGTGGCCTTAGCTCGAGGTTGGCCGACCAAAGTGAGATATGTCTTGGAAGTGCCAAAGGCTGGGTGGAATGTGGTTCGGATGATGCCAGTTGCGCATTGATAAGGTGATTTATCTCATGCTTATTTAATTTAATTGGATATGATATGATTTATTTATGGATGCACATTAAATGTTTGATGAAACATATGAGTTATTTGTGGAATAAATTTGTCATAGAATTCAATCTAGTTATGCAAGTAAATTTTATGAAGGAATTGGAAACTAGTTTTTTAGATTTTGTGCACAAATTGTTTGAGAAAATAATTATTTGGTACCTCTGCTAAAAAAATGATGTTTCTTCCCCTTTTCATTATATACTATGTATTTTGATGTTTCAGTATCCTCAGAATGGTTTAAGACACTTCTCTTTTATGCTTCTACCTTTTATTCGAAAACTAGTTCTTCGATCGGACTGTTTGGCATAATTTGGAGAATTATCACATGAAGTGTTAGTAAAAATTCCCGAGTGTTAATTTTATGTTTATATATGATAAATAATATTGAAAAGTGTGTGAGAATGCAAGGTTAAATCTTCTTAGTAGTGTTGGGGAATGTCTACCGAAATTCTAGATCAATTTTCAATTTCTAGCTCCTTCACTGGAATTGTTTTGAGTAGATTTGTGACTTTGCATATGAAGTGTTTAACAAAATGTTAGAATGAGATATACCTCTGTTATTACTGAGAAATTTTTTTATTTAGAGTTGTAATTTCATTTTAATTATTCTATGAGATGTGGATTTAAATATTCTAGTGATTCCTAGAATTACTAGTCAATTCAGATGAGTAGAATTAACTTATTTTGTGGATTGTTTAATGAAATGTATATGGGTGGAAAGCTACAGCCATATGACTGTAAGTGATCCCTGATATGATTTCCATGAGCTATAAAAGTCATAAATCTCTCTTTATTTGGCATTTGGGAAGCTCAATTGAAAACTATGTATATTGCAGTGAAATTGGCAAATAGTTTTTGGATTTGAATCTCTGTTTTTGGTAAAAGATGAATGTACAGCCATATGCTCTGTTATTGGTGCTGTGACTTGTGCTGTAAAATCCTATTTTCTAGATCTGTACCTTCACCTTTGTATGCATCGAAACTCGACACGATTGGTTTGATTGAATTCCTGGCAATGTTTATTAACTAGTTGTATTGTTTGAACTTGAAATATCCTTCGTTTATGTACTCGGATCAGATATGCAAAAGTACTTTATTTTGTTGTACATGCATGCTTAAATATGTGTATAGTTGCTGTAGGTTCACTTTTTGGTTCATTGGCATTGTTGCCTATTGAATTTGTGCAAGACTAGTTGTTAGTATTGAACAACTAGTTAACTAGTTCTCGTGGAATCATTTTCATAATTACTATGTTTAATTAATTGGAAAATGGTAATTAGCCCCGATTTACATGTTATTAGGTGTTAATTAGCCATTGGACTTGATAAACAGTGGTTATAAACAAATGAAATTATAATAAGTACCATCAATTATGCGCCAATTGTCGTTAAGTATCGTAATTGGAACACTAATTACCAATTAATCATGATTAAGAGTAAATGGCGTTTAGATGTGGAATTTATGTATGAATTGGATTGAAATGGATATGTGATGTTGCTAGAAGGTGTTATTAATCCTTTCCATCCCTTGGATCAGACATTTGAATAATTATTGAATTTATTTGTAATTAAAAGGACTTTGTCATGAAACAAATATTGAAAAATGAATTTTAATATTTGTTTAACTAATCCATTGTGCTAAAATTATCTAATTACCGTTAGAGAGCTAATGATATGTCCCTCAGACCCATTGATATCCCCATGGGACATTACATAAGTCATGATGATAAATTGATGAATATGCATATAGTCATCAGAAAATACTTGCCCCAAGAAGGAAGAAATAAATTGGGCAGGCCAGAGGCAAAGTGTAGGCATAATGATACAAATCCAAAGAATCCATATTTTGTTTAACAAATATATGTATGGAAACTACATGCAAATTAGAGATCCACGAAAGACATGGAAAAATTCAAATTCTACAGTAGAGCATGTGTGATTTGCAAAAGATTGAACAAGACAAAGCACAATCTTTGAGGGAAATAAGACCTCTTCATTAAGATCTTCTTTAATGGTGGATTTTATTTAATGCTCAATTTTGATCTCCCTTCCACTTTTGCTACACCACTTAGGCTTGCACTATTAATACTTCATTGATGTGAATCTCTAAGCCATGGTGGACACCATTTACAAGCTCATTGATCCGGAAGTTCTACTACATAACCCAAGTGTGACCTCAACCATAAGAACTCCATCATGTCTTATGACAAGAATATGAAATCAAGCTCAGCACAGTTGTCTCCCGTTAAAAGGAAAAGGAAACATAACAATTGGTAGTTGTGCAGGCTCAACCATAATTTTATTTTACATTCTTTATCTGTCATCCAAGCCTGGACTCTTTTATGGTAGTGAAATTTCTTATGATTTGTTGCTCTAAGATATGTGGTGCAATCTTACCATGCAAATAATTTAAATCATTGCATGGGAGTGGAATCATAGTAGCTCTTTGGCATGATAAAACATTTGAATGTTGATAGTTTGATCTTGATTTCTTGAATGTGGCTGATCTCAAATGAGATCATTGTGGAGCAACATGCATAGTGTTGGACTTAAGGCTGAGATCACAATGTAGACCAAAAGTTATCCAGCAACAAACTAGAGTCTTCCATAACACTTCTTCCTCAATCTTCAAAAGTCAGTTCCTATGGATAACTTCCATAGGTTCATTGAGGCCTTAAGAACTATAAGGCTTTGATACCATGTTAAAATAAACATAGGAATATGAACAAGGCAAAAACGATCACAAACAAACTCTCATAATATTCAGAATAAAGCTACAACTATATAGTATAATGGGTGATGCCACCTCATAGAGAGATTTTCTCTAGATCCTAAAACGATGCATGGTAATTAAGCTAGACAATCCTAACAAACTCTATTAGTCATCATTGAGGATAAATCACTATTATCCTAAATAAATAATAGATTTCAAGGTGACATGAAGACTTTAGTGATTGGTAAGATAAGCCATAGGCTAACATTGATGCCTCTTCCATCATATTCATCACAAATCCCAAACATACTATTTTGCACTGCAACCATTAAAATTGTTTCAAAATGTTCCAGAAAGATATTTAATTGAAATAGAGATCATGTATCTTTAGAGTAACAACTAGGTGAAGAACTCAATATCTCAAGAACAATTGATGGGATGGTTGATGGAGTGTCTACAAATCCAACTCATGGCTTCATTGCTAGAGATGAGATGGGTTGGTGGTCACTTGAAGTAATTTTGATTTTTATATGGTCACTGGGAGTTTCTAATTAACCTTTCTTCAATCGGAGATATAACACAATTTGACCAAAAGTATAGTCCTTGACATGAATGTAAGCTCACTTTTAGCATGTGAAATAGTTTCTTTTAGTCCCATGAGAACTAGTCGTTTTTAGTACAACATATCAACCTCAAAAATATGGTCAATCAAATAAGTTATCTAGGTCATAGGGAACATGAAGATATATATTATGAATGATCTCTGATTTTTGTTTGTTTGTTTGTTAGAAATGCCTGTCACTCGGGGCGAGTGCATTTCAACCATTGGCTAAGAAACCGTAACCTAGGGGCATATAAGCCATCAAAATCACTTGGGGATCGCACCCGGCCTGGGCCACACCAACCTTAATATGGTTGGATTTTTTTGGTGTCTCATCTCAACTAAGTGACCCCTAAGGGTATTGAAATCGAGTCACCTTGGAAACAAAACCCACAGCTTAACCGAGTGAGCTAACGGAAATTGAAAATGATCTCTGGAATTTTGAAACCGTTATCTCCATTTTATTGAGTTTTCCTATAGCAATAACTTTGATGTTCATTGGCTTAAGTTTGCTTGCCTTTTTGTACAAGGTAAGATATAGTTGACGTCAATGGAATCTATCTAAAAGGTATAATTGAAGTTGACATTGAAATCATCCTAAACATGGAAAACCAATTTAACAGACCATGAAGCATTTGAAAGTAGTGAATGTTGAAAAATAATATACATGGAAAAACATATCATAGAAATAACAAATTCATAAGAAAGCATTCATATCCTTAAAAGCAAATTTATCCTATATCTATGCCCCTTTGAAATATTGAGATTGACGCCCCTATGAAATATTGAGATACATGACCAAAAATATAAGAATCAAATGTAATATTGTTAGATGCACATTGAATTCAAACATAGGAAAATATGTTGCCATAGTTTCTTGATGCTTGAATTACTTGGACACAAAGTTAATGGAATTATTATAAGCAATATTAGAGTTCTCATTGCCGATTCTCCACCCATTATTGTTGTCTTTAGTCTTTATTGATAAGTTAGCTTCTTTTGGTTTTGTATTATCAGGTACCTTGGCTATGCCACTTAGAAAGTTGCTAAAATTGATCCAACAAATCTAAAATCATCCAAATCCAATAAAGCTCACTCATCAACTAAACTCTAACAACTACAAAAGAGTAATATAATGATAACACCAATATTTAAACCTACTATGGACTCTAACAACTACAAAAGAGTAACACAACGATAACACCAATATTTAAACCTACTATGGATTCTAAGCTCATTCATCAACATCAATTATTCCATTGCAAGAATGTATTTTGAATTAATCTAGAATAACATCTCTAACCTCATTTTTTTTTAGCATATCTATAAACTCATATGATACATAAAGATATATGTTTTGTAATCAGTTCATAAAGTATGAAGCAATAAGAACATCAACATAGAGATCTTGCAAATTTGAAATTTCCTTACCGCATCACGTCATTTTTTTCCTTCCTAATGTTTCACTTATGTGATCATCATCATTACAATTCAGTTTTCAACAAAGTATGAAGCACTAAGAACATCCACATAGAGATTTTGCAAATTTGAAATTTCCTTATTGCATCACGTCATTGCTTCCTTCCTAATGTTTTACTTGTGTGATCATCATCATTAGAATTCAGTTTGGTTATTTGAAAGTGAAATATCTTATAAATTGAAATCCAACTCAATTTGGTTATTTGAAAGTGAAACATCTTATAAGCTACAAGTAAAACATCTTAGCCATGAGGTGTAGATCAAATGGCCTTTGTGGGTTTGGTCCTCATGAGGTTTCATGTTCAAACCTCATAGTGAAGGGTTGAGTATGTGAGGAAAACCATACTCAAGCTCTAGCTAAAAAAAGTTCATGTTTGGTTGTACCATTGTAGAAGATGTAGAAGATGTTGCTATGATAAGGAGGATAGTTAACATTAAAGAAGATGTACGTGATCTGATGGTTATACACACACTGCCATATAGAAAACATTAAAAAACAGCTTCAATGCTGCCTTTCTTAATCCTATTAAGCAATTCGAACGCTTCGAAATTAATTCACGGAGGAAAAAGCAATATCTTTTGTAAAGCAATAAGCAGCAATCTGAAGCAATAAACGTCTTGTCTTATCTGGTATGCGCCCATATCTTTTGTAGAGCAAAAAGCAATATGAAGCAATAAAAGTCTTGTCTTATCTGGTATGCGCCTATAGATTTGTATACAATCCGTTGAGAAAAGCCGAGGGAAGTGGGAGAAGCAAGAAAACCAAGAAAATGTGGGTGAAGCGCTTACCGTCTGTGTGTCTGTCTGGTTGGGTGTTCGGGTTTGAGTCCAAAGAGTCTGTATGTGTATGTGATAGAGGAGGATGGCTTGGACTGGCACTGGATTTAGAATTCTACTTTGCTGTTGGAAGGACGTTGCTATGCTATGCCACTAGAAGGACGACGCTATATAATGGTGGGCTTTTTTTAATTTTGTTTTTTAAATTTCAGTTCTGATATGGTCGTCCCTTCTTTTAATTTCATATCCAATCAGCTATCCTTTGTTCTTCCTTGGATTTATAATTTCAGATGTGGTTTGATAGTTATTTGAAATCTCATTTCAAGACTTACCTATGATACTCACTGCAGGAATGGAAAAAAACAAGGGATGAGGGCAACGCCAAGATATCCGTCAACAAAGGAAATCCCTGCAGAGGTATGTATCTTTATGCATCCTTGCCTTGTGAGATTAAACCGCCTCTTATTGCATTCTTATTTTTATTTGTCGAGCCTTTGCATGTCTTTCTGCATTTTAATATTTTTTGTTTCCTGTGTTATTCAAATAAAATATATTCTAGGATCCCTCCTCTATTTTCAACCTTACTCACCCATTTTTATTCATCTTCTGTCTGCACAGACACCCAACATTCGTAACCCTGTAGCTGCGATGGCACCTGCCCTCCTCCTTCCGCTACCCTTGGCTCAGGATTAATTCATTTATCCCATAAATCTAGCTTCTTGTCCCGGATACCCAAAACTAGGGGCTCTGTAACAGCACTGGCATCCACTCTTCCCCTTTACCTGACAAGTTCTACACCTTCGGCTCAAGATTGATTCATTTAACTTGTTAATTTGTTTTCTTAATACCCAAAATGAGGGGCTTAGGGTTAATACTTTTAGTATGTTGTTCAATAACCGCAAATCCAACTAAACTTAAAGTTGAGTTGAGGTCTTCACATGGCATCAATTGATGTGGAGGTCTCAATAAGGACCATAGACATATATCTGGAAGAGTAGCTGCCTCCCACTGAAGGATCCTCTGTAGGGCTTCACATATCTGTAAGGTTTGAAAGATCCTATGTAGGGCTTTACGATTTTCTAGCTTCACAATATCTGTAGGGTTCAAGGATCCTCTTTAGGGCTTCATGATTCTCTAGCTTCACAATATCTATAGGGTTTGAAGGATCCTCAACTGCTAATGACTCTCGCAATGGTTTAATCTCAGGATATGTTGGCATCAAGCGAGATATATGATCTTTGGAGAACTTTTAAAAGTACATAAGTATGTATAACTGTATTATGTTTCTCAAATAATATTTATAAATGTCAAATCTTGCTAGTTCATTCGGTTAAGGTGTGGGTTTCGTCAGAAAAGCGATCTGAGTTCAATCCCCTTAGAGGGGAATTAGTTGGGAGGAGACACCCAAAAATTCCAGCCATCATAAGGGTAGGTGTAGCCTAGACAAGATGCCTATGGCAAATATAGGATAAAATGGATGTTTGCTATTTGTAATCTTTCATAATGAGACTTGTTTGACCTAATTTTAAATTTCGATTCAAAATGAGATCATACTTCAAGAATTGCCCCAAGTGAGCTGGATTTTAAGGCTTTAAGGTCTACATATGTCGAGTTAAACGCCGTGTGTTCCGTGGAGATTAAGCCTCCTCTTTACCCACGAGGATAAAATGGATGTATGTTACCTGTAATCTTTGAAGGGGACTTGTTTGGCCTGATTTTAAATTTCCAGGAAAATTTCCACTGAAAAGAAAGACCGTACCTAAGGATTCTCACAAAAGGAGTTGGCGTTTAATGTTCACATTTCTTGCATATTTTGAGATCCAATGCAAGGAAGCGACAGAGTAAATAGCAAATTTATAACTACACAGTAACTAGTAAATTTACTGGCATAGCTTTGAGAGTACTGAAACCTTAGGATACATTTCAATTTATGCCAATTTTGAAATGATTGTGTTTCCTATCGTGAATAGCAAGTTTACTGGTACAACCTTTGAGAGTATTGAAGCTTATTATACAATTTAATTTATGCGAACTCTGAAATGATGGTGTTACATCATGTTGAAAGAGATGAAAAAAAGTGAAAAAATCCAATGAAGCATAGGGTGTGGACAGAATCTCCAATATGACAAATGGTATGACAATGGAAATGTATTAGGAAGAGAAAGTGAGAGAAAATTTATGCATCTTTTAATTGACAATGGAAAATCAAGATGAAGCCACCTAATGTAACTTGGGTGGTTGGGAGGAATGATTTTTTCCCTCCTTATCCAGTTTCAATTCTTGTAAGTGACATGTTACTTTTGTTGAGCCCTTAGAAATAAATGCATGGATTGTGTAATCTTATCCAGTTTCAATTCTTATAAGTGACATGTTACTTTTGTTAAGCCCTTAGAATTAAATGCATGGATTGTAATCTGGTATTGGAATAACAACTATTGACATTAAGTGGAGTAACCCTCTAACAAATAATAAACCACATTAAAAAAATGAATAATAGCCAATTCAATGATGAATTTATCATGTGATACTGAAGATTGAGTTTGTCATTTTCTTAGCTGTCAAAGTCTGCCACTAGTAAAACTTACTAAGATTTTCTAATATTAACGATACACAACGTAGACATCTGCGGTCAACCGTTTATCTGTTATGGTTTTAAACATGCACTATTTTTATTATATACTGATTTTTGATAGTTTCTAGATATGTCATTGTTTTTTCCTAAGTCCAACGCCCTGGTTTGTAAATTGGTTAATTTCTTTTCAAACTAGTTGAGCCTAAGCCCTTTAGTGTATTTAATTATCATATATGATGATTCACTCACATATGATCTTATATCTACCTCATTAGTGTCATATTCCATTTGAAAATGGCAAGTGTTTTATTTATTTGTTATTTTTTGTAATAAAGAATTTAATTTCTTGTTTATATCATAAAGCTCTCAATTTTGAGTGTTGCGGGCACATCTAATAGATTACATGCATTACAAGATATACTGATCCTAGGACTTGTATATGGCGACCTATACCAATACATGCAAATCTGTTCATTACCATTCCATAAATTTAGACAAAATGAGGTCTATACATATTTCCCTTGCTTCCAAATTTAACTGGTAGCAAATTCCTCAGCTCACTGATAGCAAATCAACATCTACACATGACCATTCTAACAAAACGCCAAAAACATACTAGTCATTCCACTTCCGATATTCAAGATGAAGAAATGAACTAGTATTTTGATAATAGTGCTAAAGTGAAGGTACCGAAGCTTGAATGCCATGAAGACCTCAGAGTCTGAATTTATTGATGATAAGGCCACTGTGAGCAACTCCTGCAGCGACAAAGCTTATGGTGTTTGAGACACTTAGAGAGATTGAGGCATGAGCATTTTTTACTCGACAAATTATGCTTTCGAATCTATTCTCTTTGTTCGAGTGTTTGTACCAACTTTGTAGAAGCTAGGTATGGATTTTCAGGTAAAACAATTTTCCTGGAAGGCTTACTGTCCACATTTCTTCTTCGATTCAACCCGGCTCTTTTGAAATCATACTGTTATGCAATGTCTTTTTAATTCTACATAGCCTTTTTATATCTGTTTAATGATTTAGAAATATCTCATCGGTGATTGACTTTAATAGTGGGTTGGACTGGGTTCAAAATCGACGGATTCTGCATGGGTGCCTCTCGAAGATTTACACCACTAACCTAGAAATTCAGGTCGCCAAAAGATCTATAACGGAAACACATATAATTATGAGAGCTTGCATTATATTGATTTCTGGAAGCTTTACATCCATTTCTCTAACTAAATTGACTTCAATTTTTTCTCTATTTCCTACTTTCTGATACTGTTATTTCATTGTGGCGAATATCTTGTATTGTATTGGTGTGGCGATTATCTTGAATTGTTTTCATAGAGCTATGTTCTATTGACGTGCGGTGCCCCTTGAAGGATATATACTGTTCTATTGATCTCAAAGGGTTGGACCTGGAGCCATATGTTTGAATTCATTGATCAGTCTGTTTTGCAGACGCTTTGGTACTGTTCTATTGGCGTGCCCCGTTCAAGGATAACCTATGGATGATGTTCTTCCCGGATACTTCGACTTCGTGTAGTGATCGCCCCTTTGTATTCAAATTTAGTGAACAAATTGTCGATGAATCCCTGCCATTTAAGCTTCTATGTTGGAATTGATTCCTATCGTTAAATTCCAACTCCCCATAACTTATGTCGGAATTTTCTTACTCGAGCCAGGTGATCTAGAAGCCTCCCTTTGCGGTCGTCTTAATGACAATGTAATCAGATTGATGTATGAGTTATTGCGCCCAAATTTCAAGGACTTAGGTGTCAGAAAGACTTCGTTAAGTGCGCGCCGTCAAGCACCCCAAATGGGTTTTTGTCCACCCAACGCATTTGTGCCTGCTGTACTTTTTCGAGGCGTACTTAAAAAGAAAAATCTCTACATCCTACATTTTCTGGTAACCGGAAATTGGAATATCTTGGAATTTGATTTGAAGGGGAATGGTGAATTGGAGGGGTTCATAGTTATAAGGTTATACAAAATTGGTCAGTGGAGTGGTGATGGTTTATGCTAGAGAAAAAATTTGATGATTGTAAACTAAGGAAAATTCACTAGCTATTTATATATTAGAGTGGGTATGCATGTAAGACCCTCATTTAAGAAGGGTTGGAAGAAATCTCTTTCCTGTCTTTTTAGTTACTCAAGGCATAAATGTGTCTAAGTAATATAAAAGATTTAACTTAGAATCAAAGAAATAAATTCTCTTTTTTGCTAGGTATTGTGGCATAATTACCAAATTTATACATGTTGTTTGAGTACCATTTGAGAGTAGGGTGCTTGACTTTGCCTCACCCTAAGGATAGTGATAACTAATAAGAAGAAGAGAGTAGTTGTATACTAGATATGAGATAACTAGGAGAAGTAGAAAGTGGTAGACCTAAGTAAAGTAATATTATTCTTATTCTTCATAACTATAACTATTGGGAATAAATACATATAAAGGGCTATGCCAAGCTAAAGTTAAGTAACGTAAAGTGCAATGGATTTTTAATTGGGTAACAAAGCAGTACCTAGAGGGTTTGGAGTTGGATATCTAACTCTCTACTTATAATTACAGGAAAAGGTGGTCATGCTCCACATGGACTTGACATGGGTCACCTTGCAATATCAATTCAACATTCAATTTATAGAGTTCAATATTATAGCTTAGTAAAATACATAAAATAACACAATTTTAAACAACTAAGAGTGAAAAACAAATAAACTAACACTATTTTAAAACATTGTTGTTGTGATTATGTGAAAAATAAATAATATTAAGTGAAAACTTATTGGGCCAAGAGACACTTTCTATAGCCTAAGTGGATGAGATGTGTCACATTTATCATATATATGTCGGTAAAATAAATATAAAAAGTTATAAAATGTTTGCTTCAAAACTTAAAATAAATAAAACAATAGCATTTATTTAAATATATAACATCAAATTAGAATTCAAAACTCACACTTTTATATTTGGTCAAAGGTATTCCAAAATAAATATTGTAGAAATAAAAATTTCATGAAAATGAGTATTCCCATATTTTTTTACGGGAATGTAGAATTTTTACAGCTATAAAGGAAACTTGATGTATAAATATGAAGAATATAGAATGAAGTAAGTGAAAGTTTATACAAAGAAAGTCTATATTTTGAAGAAACGGAAAGAATATACGATACCAATATACTAATTGGTAGCAGTTGATTCACAGTAAAAAAATATTTGAATACACGGTTCAAAAATCAGAAAGTTTCTAGTTTTTAGCCGAAATTAAAAACAACTATTAGGTAGAGGAAATTACAAAATATCCTTTCATCATGGTTTGCAATTCTTACTTGTTAATCCAAAAGGTGAATAATAAACTTTAACGGTTAAAATGACGGGAAATTTATTTATATGCAATTACAATTATACAAAATCAGCAAATCACATGATTAAAAACAATAATGGATTAAGACACCTTTGTAGAGTTATCCATTCAAAACAGACCCGGTTGAATGAGCTTACTCAAATTTGAGGAAATAATTGAAAACTAAAAGAAAAGCTTTAAATGCTAATATGTTGTAGTGACTCAATTACCAATCAATTATGAGAATATTGTTTGGAGAGTCCTTGAAGGTTTCTCAGTGTGAAGATTTTTGAGAAGATAAAGTCTTATTATCTTCAAAACGTTTATGAAGGTTAAACTAAATTTGGAATTAAGATGTTCCTTAGAAAATAAAGATTTGTAAATTTTTTAAAATAAGATTATATATTAATTACGTTCATAGACTTATTTATTTGAAATTTAGGGTATAGCCTATTCTTTTTTGTATCTACCGACTAGGATGAGACAAGTGTACCGTTGAAATTGATTCTATGACACTTGTTCAAAATTCGAAATAAACAATTATAAAAAAAAGGAATAAGAAAACTAATTAGTAGCTAGCTGATGAATGGATAGTAACAATGCATGGATAACTCATAGTTGATGAATGGATAACTAGAAGAATGTGAGAAAAAAAAGAAAAAAGAACATAAAAAATAAAAAATAAGTAAATAGTTGATAAAAAAGTGTAGGTGATAACATTAAGCTAAGCATGGATAACTCACAGTTGAACCCGTTTAACTTGAAGAATATGAGGAGTAAAAAAATTTTCCAAAGTGTCTCAACTATTTGATCCCTATCGATGTGATCCAACCACAAACTATGTGGGTGTGCTAGTTTTTTTTTATTAAGTAAGAGATTCTATTATGATACAAAAAAGTTACAAAGAGAGGCTGATCCACTGGTCGATAAAACATGACCTTCAACCCAAAAAGACAGATGCTGCTTACAGAAACAAAAGGAGAAGCAAGCTTGAAGATGCTTGGTTCTCAAAACACATGAGACAAAAATCTCTATATCTCGATTTGACCACAAACTGCCTACCAAACAGTAAAGATGCCTATCACAAATCCAGAGGGAAGCAGATCGACACTAAGGCTTTTGACAGAGATAGAAGTCGAAAACAATCAAAAGATCAAATATCGAGGCATGGGAACCTTTCGCGTGCCTAACCGAGGGCCAGCTACCTTTAGAACGCGGAACCAACTAACGGCTAGTAACACTGGGAAGATTGCCTGGAAACTCCTCTCGAAGAGGTTGCGTGGCTGGAGAGTTAACTGGAGTGTTCCTCGGATTCTCAGGCACGGCTTCAGGATTTGTTAGCATGTTCTGTGCGATCTGTTCCAGAAGGTGGTAACTTGTCGCACTTTCTTGTTGTCCTCGGCGGATGGAATCCAAAGCCTCGCGGATGCCTTGAGTTGTTTGGATTTTGGCTTGTATGTCGCGGGCAAGCAAGATGCGCGCAGACCAGAACGGGTTGGAGACCAAGGGGCATCCCATGATCATTTCAAACTCCCTGAGGAGATCGATTTCCATGATTGCAATGTAGGCGTTGACCGCCGAGGGTGTTTCAGACAAGTATTGATCACCCCAATTAAAAGGAGCGGTTGCTTGGGGCATTGGCTCAGCCTCAGCATCAGCAGAAGCCTCGCTGAGGTTGCTCCCTCGATTATGGCCTTTCGCTCTGGATCTTACCCTCCACAGTCTAGGCATTGCGCAGTCTTTCAGATAAGCAGAAGACAGAAACAGGAGGGAGAAAAGAGTAATGGAAGTGAATAGAGCCTTCGACGAATGGATATAAATAGGACTTTCCGTAGCCGAGGATATGCCCCTGCGATCCCCTGCCTTTACTATCCCTGAACCTGTCATGATGCTCTGTAGCTCGTCACATTTGGGACGATCTCTCGTCCTCTGCGAGTGATTCACGACCTCAAGTTTTACAGCATGCCAATGGATACGACCCTCCTTCATAGCTTTCGGACCATAAAGCTCCCTGTCAAGAGTAGTACCTGCTCCTCTAACTTCTTTCCTTTCCACGAGTCCGTCTTTATGGCAACCCTCGCAGTGTTTGTAAAGCCGATCATTCCATCCATTATGGAGGCTGTCATGTGTTGGAACCACGTGCATCGAACCCCTGCCGCGTGTTGAGTGTCGAAAAACGAAAAAGATCCACATGTTAGGGCAGAAAGGCCGTAAGCTAAGACAGACCTCATCGATCCTCGGCTGGCGGTCGATGACTTCCTTGTCTGGCCATGATCGTCGATTCAGCTGTGGTGGGCCCTACTGAGATGACGACACTCCGTCTTCGGACCTCCCCTTAGAACAGGGCCACCTGTCATTCGCATGCAAAGCGTGGGTCATTTAGCCTCACGTCTTCCTTCACCACCTTGGAACAACCACTCCAGATTTGCTGAGTTTTTCCTTCGTCCTCCTTAATCTCTGCATGAAAGGAAAACTCGCTCTCCACTCTTGAATTAGCCATGGCATCCGCCACCCTGTTCCCTTCCTGCTTGACGTGAGTTAGCAGTAAGGCTTCCTCTTCTGCGAGGATCTGCCGGAGGACTGATAATCTGCTCTCCCATCTCCAGTTTTTGGAAACTTGGGTCGTGAGGGATCCTGCTTGGAGTTTGCGAGCTGTGTTGATAATGATTTGGGAATCCCCTTCCACCACCAGAGGTAATTTTCCTGTTTGCTTAGCCCAGATCAGGCCATTGATTAGCGCTTATAGCTCGACCATGTTATTCGTGTTTGTCCCTATTGAGCCCCAGAACAGGCTGAGGATGCAGCCCCTTGAGTTCCGAATTACGCCTCCATATCCAGCTGGTCCTGGATTACCTTTAGCAGCACCGTCGAAATTGAGTTTGAAGGTTCCAAAGGGAGGAGGGATCCAGAGCAGCGGGCTGGATACATGCACCTGCCTCGGGCGAGCAATTGAATTGTCTGGAGGTAATTCTTCTAACTCAAAAGCCTGCAAAATACTCCGCTCATTACTTTTCGCATTGAATTCTTCCTACGACCAAGATTGCAGTGTTATAGTTTCTTTCATATGGATTTCAATGGACATTAGAGGAATTTTGGGGTCTAAAATGGGCCTCCTAAGGAAAATAATAAAATAATAGTTAAAATAATAAAATAATAGTTAAAATAATAAAATAATAT